>VDFB02290606.1:0-85514 GCA_007258455.2 Sequoia sempervirens | reverse complement strand
GACTTGATGATGCCCCCGCGGTATTTATTGTCATGGTAGAGAGAGGGTTTGAATAATTTTCCCACATTGTCGAGAAGCCATAGGTGGTTCCAACCGATTGTGACAGTGTCATGGATGTGGTGGGCATTGTGGACAATTGTGATCCTCCAATGGATGTAGTATTTATTGTATTGGAGGTGTTTGGGATGTTGGAGGTAGCATGCACTATCATTGTGGTGTCAAAGAAATTATTGCTCGTAGTGTTCGGAGGTTGACCACTATTTGATATATTTTGTGTGTTGTTGACATTAGGGTCTAGAGATGTTGATCTCAACATGTTGATGTCGAATCCTTTAGGTAACTTAGCTCCTTGACTCAAGAGTATGGCTAAGTATATGTCTCTGTCGTATAGGACCATTTGTTCAATGAATTGAGAGGCCTCTGGATCTTGTGCCACTACCTCTAGGTTTTCCTCAAGTATTTTACTGTAATCATCTTTTTGTAAGAATGGTTCAAATGGACTGTTTGATGAGGATGGTGTTGTCATGAGAGGTTGATTGTTTGTATTTCCAAATGGATCGTCGAAAGTCCAATTTGGGTCGTATGTGGGATTGTTAACAATGGAAGTGGGGTCTTGTCGAAAGTTTGCCATTTGTCATTGTTGTTTTTGGAGTCTAGTTTCCAACATAAAATGAGATTTCTCAAATGAAAATGATAACTAAATTCAAGGATGACCCTAAGTTCAAAATGACGACTAGGATGACTAACATTTTTGGATTTTTGGGAATAGAATATGCAATGTCTAGACTTATAATGTAATTTTAAGACAAGGGTACCTAAGCACCTCTAAGCTCAATCTTTGTTTTCAATTTCGGTTACTAGAGGACTTTGTTTAAAATGACAAGATGACAAGGTCTAAATGACTAGTGAGTTTTCCTAACTAGACTTTTGAGTTGGAAAAATCTCACAAAGGGGACAATGACTGAAAAAGGGATTTGATAACTTAGTCCAAGAGAGCCTAGTTTCGAAAGCAATGATGTTGCAAATTGTGCGGAGGTTTTCCTAATTCAAAGTATGTAATATGTAAACCTAGGGACAACCTAATGCCCACGGGCGCACCTAAAAAATGGAGGTGAAACCTATACGATGAATGCAAACTAATGGTCAAACCTACAATTTCAAATTGGTTTCTATTAGAATCCTTTGGAAACAATGTTTGACAAATGATTGACAAGGTAAGACTTCAAATTTGACTTTGTATGACATTTTTAATCGTGATAGGTGAATGCATCATTTGGGGTTTCGAATGCGTCACGATTGTGTGAATGTGGCTTAGGTTGAGCAAATGCAACTTAGGAACTGACAAATGTGACTCAGTCTAGCAAATGCAACTCTGTAAGGTTCATTTGCATCGCGACACATGCATATGCGGCATTTTAAATTTTGAATGTGGTTTAACAGAGTGATTGCGACTCAGAAAATTGAATGTTGTTTAACAAATGTGACACAGTTTGTGAAAAATGAGTTTCTTGTCATTTTGATGGAAAATTTGTTCTGTCTGATATTGAATTTTTTGTTCAAAACTATAAATGTGATGAATCTAGAACACTATTGCATAATTTTAAATGTAAGTGCACATCGACAAGCACAATCCTATGGTTAGGCCAGGACAATATTCACTAGATTCCACGTGGGTTTCCCCAACCACATATCAGTAGCATGTGAATTTAGAAGCTTGGCTGCACGGGCTCCCCCTTACAGTGCACTCTCTTCTTAGGCCAACCAAGCTTCCAACCCCCATGAAACTCCCATGGCAGATTGATCACCTCTACTACAAACTACGAAAGTGTGGATGCCTTCACACTGACTGGTGCTGCACTAGCAAATAGAAGGTTTTTGGCTTGCTAAACATTGGTTTTAATTTGGGACCCCGCTTGAGTGGGCCATACATGGGGCAAGAGATTAATCACTAATTAGGTGGCACTCTAGCCTGAAGAGGTTAAGCTCAACAGGGTTTATGGGAGCACTACTCTGTCTGTATGACACATCCACACTCGTAATCTTAGGTTTTCCCTTAAGATTCACATTTGTATACCGGTCAGGGGTAGCTTGGATTTAGCTCCGTTGCTAGTTTGAGTCACGTTGAGGTGATGAAATCCCCAGGTAGGCCCAATTTCTAGAGTTAGTAACCGTTTCTCTTACACCCAAGATCGCCCGAAAGTGTAAGGGGAGAGGATACTCTGATATACTAAGTCATGGGGTTAAAAACAGATAAAAATGGTTCTAGTTTTCTAATCACCGAGTTTTCACAAGGTGAGAGCATACTCACCTACTATTTTACAACCACATTCAAATAGCAGAAACACAAGTTCCTTTTAATTACACCAAAAGGAAAAATGAACTAAACTAAGAAAAAGATAAGCACATTGTTTTGGTTTTTAATCTTTGACATTTGAACCTACAAGACCACACATTAGTAGTTTGAATGTTTGTCTTTGACCCACAAAAAGTAACCGCCAAAAAGATACAAATCTTGATTAGTAACAGAAAACCTATGCTAGGCAGAATGCAGAAAATAACCAAAATAGAAAGGACATAGAAAACCCAAAAAAACACTGAATGTAAATCACCAAAAAACTTTACCAGTCAAATACGTCACAACAGGGCGATTGCGTCGCTCCATGTATCCAATGCGGCTCGGTTATTCAACTACGGCTTTCTCGATCACGATTGCGTCTTGACCCAAATATCCTATCAAGAACAATGAAAACAAGAACAATTATAGCTTTGATTCACAGGAGTTTCCATGATTCACCTTGATATTACCTTCTACCTTGCTGGTTGACGTGTTTCCCTCAGATTTGACATGCGAGCAATCTTTGACGAAGTCCTACACCAAGCTTAAAGGATTTGATCAAAGTCCAATGCCTAATGCCTAAATGACTAAGAATGTCTATGCCTAAAGATGTCAAAACTCAATGAAATATGCTAACAATTGCTATGAAAATTCTAAGTGTGCAAGTGCAAGAGTGTATAATGTAAATGTGTAATAATCTCTGTGTAATCAAAAAATGAGGAAAATGGCATTTTATAGAAAATATCATTTTGAATGGACCGGTGAGATTGACTTCTGACTAAGACCTAAAATGAGAGGCTTAGATTAAATTTGAGAATCCTTAATTAAGGCTAGGGAAAAATTATCAATCGAGCGGTCAAGATGCCATCTAAGATGATCAAATCGGCAGTGGAGAATAAATGAGGAAATTAATTCGAAAATAAAGATTTTCAAAAATGAAGATAAAGACCAGACTGAAGATCCATTTTGGAAGGACCAAAAACCTGCCCGATCACCTAACTTCCAGAGGAAAGTTACCAATTTGGAATTAAATTAATTCCAAATGTGAATTTTGTGACATAATAAACAATCAATTTTTTAGATTATTTACCAAAATGAGCTGACAGTTAAGAATGAGATGACATTTTAAATAATTTAATTTATTTAAAATGAGAGGAATATCAAATTTGGAAATTAAATAATTAAATTTAATTATTTAATTTAGAAAATAAGACCAATAATTAAATAAATTATTTAATTCATTTAATTATGAAAGTTAGTGACATATTAAATAAATAAATAAAAATTATTTATTTAATAATCAGGAAGAAGTGACCGAGGAAGGGTGATTAAATAAATTAAGAAATTTATTTAATTAAGGGAAGACTTAGACAATTAATGACGTATTTAATAAATAAATAAAACTTATTCATTTGATAATCATGAAGAATGAAAGGACGTGAATTAATTAAATAATTATGAATTATTTAATCAATAGTTGAATGTAGACCAAGGACATAATTAAATGTCACAATTATCCTAGGACGAAAGTGGTACAAATGAAGCTTGCAGGCCTAGGTCATTTTTAGGTGTCTACACTTCCATTAGATTCTCATATCTGTGCTTTGCCGCCAGCTTCTTTGTCAACTTTACTCTTTCATTTCCTTCACATAGTTCTTCCAACTTCTTCCAGACTTCATGAGCAATGTCTAAAGAAAGACCCTTAGTTCACTCAATTTTAGATAAAGCATTGTAAATAGCATACCTCGCTTTCTCATTCTCCTCATAAGAAGAAACCTCATCTATAGTAGTAGAACCACCCGCCAGAGTGACATACTTTGTCTCAACAGCCTTCCAGGTTTTGTAACCAAGAGAAACAATATATCATCTAATCTGCACTTTCCAATCATTGTAATATGATCCATCAAACATAGTGATTGCCAACTTATGCACCATCAGATCTTCCTTAAGCAATTAAGCTAAACACCGAGGAACCAAAGTTGTTATACTAATTGTTAAAAAGTACATAACAACTGAGAGGGGGGGTGAATCAGTTGTCACAAAATTCAAACTTAAAACTTCAACACTTATCAATTCCACAACCACACTATTCTGATATTAAGTATGAACATGAAACAAAAATAATGGAAAGTAAAATCAACACAATGAACACCATATTTTTACGTGGAAAACCCAATAAGGGAAAAACCACAGTGAGGATTAACTCACAATATAAAGAGATAGCAAAAACTAAATATAGAGGCTCACTTCCAAGGGCTCATTGCCCAGAAGAGGACTCACTGTCCAAATACAAAGGCTTACTTCCTATAGAAAGGACTCATTGTTCAATAGGGAGGCTCACTGCCTACTGATACAAAAGAGAACAAAAGATCCACCACAACAATTTACACACATCTGCATCTTTGATCAGAATATTACAGAAACCTTCAGCTCACTACCTTTAGGAATCTAATACAATGAAGTATTGTTGCCTAAAATCACTTCCACACACTTTTTCTCTTTTTTATTTGTGGCTTACTTCATCACTTTGCATCGTCATGCAATTCTTCACAAATTGACTTGCATTTATACCATCTTCAACCTTAGAAACTTTCTCCAAGGTCGGCCTCATAAGCTTCATTTCATAAATTCAAATTAGGTTGGAAACTCAACATTCCCACAATGGAAAACAATGAGAGTGGACCAATAAAAATACTTAACCAAGACCAAAAATAATATCTTAGATCAACCACACGCTTCCTTAATTAAATTCTTCAAATGAAGTGTAAACACCAAGTCAGCCAAACCTAATGAAAACAAAAATGAACATTGATGTGCACACTTCCCAACAAGAAGATAACATGTGAATGACACAAAATGATTCATTATGCATGAGAACACATCACATGTTCCATCATATACATCTGCAACAAGTGCAACTATCTTCAAACACCTAACTCCTTCCATCAATCCATTCAGACTGTGCAAACACATACAACTCTGAAACTTGACTTTCGAGTTACCAAACCACACACATCTTTGCTAGAACCAAGAGAACACCATTCTAAGACACATTATAGATATGCAAGTTATGAAATAGAACAACAGAGAAATGTAGAGCAGAAATATTTCTCCTAGTCCATAGAAGACCAACTCTGCCAGAATAGTTCACACACCGGTGAACGTAACTTTCACATCCCATCAAACCAGAAGCTACAACTCTGGAGATATCACCACTAGATCACCATTATAAAACCTTCATATCCACACAAGCATAGGATCAACACAGGAGAAATGCAGAGCACATACCGGAGCACATTCTGAACACATTCATAACTCTGACTTCTCTCTTTATTAATTTTCTCAAAAGCACTTGGAAAATCATCATTTCAGCACATTTGCAACATCATAAGGATAGATCCATGTACTCACAACATCTCAATAGCATCTCAACCATACATGCAAAATCTGCAACATATTGTACTGTGTTGACATCAATGACAAAATTAATGACAACACCACCAAACTTGCTCATACTTGCAACATAGGCATAGTTGGAGATCAATTCTTTCTGACTTTCAATCTTCTGATAGATGCCCCTAGTTATTTTTAATGAAGAGGCATAATTTTTCTTTCTTTCAGTCTTGAATTTTATTTGTATATTTGACTCATCCAATATATTTTGAATTTGGATAAAGGACTTTTATTGATCATTCTTTCTTTGGATTTTGAATCTCTATTTGTAAAAGGAACTTTCACCTTTAATTCTTGAGCTTTATCCTTTTTATTTTCTTGAGATCTGACTTGTTGATCCATTTATATGACGCGGATGGATGTGAGTGAGATAGGTGAGATGGATGGAGTGACAAGAATGTTTAGTGTATGACAAGGAGTGGCAATGCCATCAATGGAGTCTTTGGGACTATCCTTTTTGGTACTATTACCGTCAAAGGAGGCTTGCATGTCCTTAATGACTTGGAAAGATAGCTTAGTAGTGGTGATAGTAGAAAATGCATATCCTAGCCCAGGGTAGGTGGGATGGAAGGGTGATGATTGGATATTCTCAGCGGGGTCAGGATGAAAGGATGGGTTATCATAGATATCTTGATCAATCATGGGGCTATCATGAAAAGATCGAGTGGAAGCAAATAGGGAAAAGACAAATATCTTATCAGGATCCCAAAAGGTTTCACTCCAATAAAGGCCATCTTTTTTTGTTCCTTATGTAGCTGTCTTGACATCAACATTGTCTTTTGTTGGTAAATTATCCATATGATATTCTCCACATCCCATATCACGGACTTAGACCTTAGGGTTTGATGGTGCAATGAATTAAGTGGATGATTTAATGAGGTAAAATGGATCAATGTAGTGAGATGAAATGGATGATGAGGCCTCTTGATTTATGGTCACTTGATGCTCAACAAATATTCTCAAGTTAGTGCAATACTGAAAATGGTGCAGGAGCACCAGGACATATGCATGCCTCTATTAGGTAAATTTTAAGGTTGAGTTAAAATTTTGATGTTTTACCTTGTAACAAGGTCATTTGGACCATTTCACATATGTTTAGGTCATAAAGGTTTAAATCTTATGTTAATTTTTGTAAAATGTAAAAGTTGTCAATCAAAAAAGTAAAATTACAAGACTTGCAAAAAAAACAAAAAAAGAGAGGCAAACTTGAGAAGGTGAAAGGTCATTGATGGTTTAGTTCATTGGAAAATAGTTAGAAGGTGATCAGTCATGTTTTATTTCCTTTAAAAAGGATTTGAAATCACTTTTGTATTTGTGGGTGATTGAATAAAAGAATTTAATCATTGGAAAGCTTTATTTTTATCCTATTTCTTCAGAATTTTCTTGTTTTTAGATCTTGTATGGACCTGCACGGGAAGGAGTTCATTTATTTTTTATTTCAAGTTCAAATGATAACAAACTTTGTCTCATGCAAATTCGTGTTGATTGATAAAGATATGGCAAATTATGTCAAAATGGGTAAAACCCTGTCCTAGGGTAAACAAAGATATGAAAAATTATGTTTCTCTCATTTTGAACATTGAAGCTTCTTGATTTTCAGTAAGGACATTCCTTTGCAAATATAATTTCATGTTCTAAAGGATTTGTAGCAAGAGGTTATAGGTAAAGTGAGTGAGATTTTAATTTCTAACTGTAATATGTGTCTTAGTCCAGAAATAGGGCAGACAAGAGAGTAAAGACTTAGGGTTTGTATAAATATCTTGGTAAATGGAATTTTGGCATTTTTAAAGCATATCTAGGTGTAATTTAATATGTTCCAAGTGTTGGATAGGATAAATTTATTGTGGAGTTGCTATATTCAATGAACCCCATTTTGTGTGAAGGCCTAATTAGACCTAAACCAGGCTAAGACAATCATTTTTGAATCAAGTGCTCCAAAGGACCTAATGTCCATTTTGTAATATGTTTTAAAAAAGGATAAGGGGTGTCTAATTATGTGATTTTTCATGGCTTTTGTTGAATAGTTTGTGAGAAAAATTCTGAAAGTCCTTGAGTAGACCTACAAGTATTCAGGTCAAGTTATGAGGGTTTGATAACCAAAATAAAGAATCTATATTCTTGGGGTGTAAAAGGAGTTTAAACATGTTTTTTAATGCCAAGTAAAGTTTTTCCAAGTATTTGGATCTTTGATTGTGTCTTGGAAAGAAAATTTTGGAGTTTGAGGGTTTGTAAGTGCCATGGTGATAGGTTGAGGACAATCATGAATGAAGTGGTCATGGGTTGATATTTTAAGGGACTAGTTGTTTTGAATCAGTCATTTTCAAGTTGTTATAAGTGTTTTGAAGGTCATGGAGGAATTTAGGAACTCTGATTGCATCTTTGAGTGGTTGAGTTGAGTTTTACGAAGGAAAAGTGAACTAATGATGAGTAATCAAACAAAGATTGTTTTGAGTTTTTGTTAAATGAGATTGAAAGTGAGTTTTCTTCCTCTGTATTGCATCAAAGTGGTATCAGAGCATAGAAGGTGTTGGGTAGATATTTTTGTGGTTTTTTGTTGTGTTTGTGTAGGTTAAGAAGAACCTGGTTGGTGGCCAAAAGACTAGGTTGAAGATAAGAGGAAAGGACCTAGGTGAGGCTGAGAAAGTTGAGAAAAGTTGAGTTGAAGCAAGGAGAAACTTGTTGAAAGATGGAGAATTTGAGGAGGCATTTGCAGGTAGAGGAAGAAAGGAAGAAGAGAAAGAGACAAGAGAATATGGATAGAGAGTTAGCAACAATAAAAAAAGAGATAAAAATATTGGAAGAAGAGTTCCAAGAGTCTATGATGAAGATGGAGCAGATGATCAAGTAGATGACAAGTTGGCACTTGAAGATCAAGCAAAGAAAAGTTGAATGTACCATTCAAAATATTGTCAAAATAAGGAAAAGGAAAAAGAAGAAGATAGAGGAAGAATATGTGTTTGAAGATGCAGGTGAAGAATTCAAAGATGTTGAAGACAAAGATGTTGCAGCCATGAAGGCCCTGATTTCTGAGAAAGAAGGCTTTGAGTTGGTGACAAGGATAGATGAAGAAATGATCAAGGATGAATTGCTTATGGAGATTTACAAAGAATTGAGAAAAGGTGGAGGTATTGTGATCAAATTAATGTATCATTTCTTTATTGTACTAATTCTTTGGACATGGAATAATTTTAAGGTCAAAGGACAAAGGGAGAAACCAGATGATGGGATGAAACAAAGTATAGTGAATTTGATTTCAGTTGGAAAGCAAGACATGAAGCTAATTTGCATGGGAAAATCCAAGCCAAAGGTGAAAATGAAGGTAATAAAAATAGTTTCAAGGTAAAGTAGAGAGAGCATGCAAGAGATGAAGACATGTTGACAACTTCAAATCCAAGAGGACTTGGAACTTTTTCTTGGTCGGGAGTATGGTACAGGAGCACCAGGACATATGCATGCCTCTATTACGTAACTTTTAAGGTTGAGTCAAAATTTTGATGTTTTAACTTGTAACAAGGTCATTTGGACCATTTCACATATGTTTAGGCCATAAAGGTTCAAATCTTATATTAATTTTTCTAAAATGTAAAAGTTATCATTCAAAAATATAAAATTGCAAAACTTGCAAAAAATACAAAAAAAAGAGGCAAACTTGAGAAGGTGAAAGGTCATTGATGGTTTAGATCATTGGAAAAAAGTTAGAAGGTGATGAGTCATGTTTTATTTCCTTTAAAAAGGCTTTGAAAACACTTTTGTATTTGTGGGTGATTGAATAAAATAATTTGATCATTGGAAAGCTCGGTTTTTATCCTTTTTCTTTAGAATTTTCCTATTTTCAGATCTTTTATGGACCTGTATAGGAAGGATTTCATTTATTTTTGATTTCAAGTTCAAATTATCTCAATAACCTTCCAAAAAACATTTGTCTCATGCAAATTGGTGTTGATTTGATGAAGATATTGCAAATTCTGTCAAAACAGGTAAAACCGTGTCCTAGGGTAAACAGAGATAGGAAAAATTATGTTTCTCCTATTTTTAACATTGAAACTTCTTGATTTTCAATAAAGAAATTCCTTGGCAAATATAATTTCATGTTCTAAAGGCTTTGTAGCAAGAGGTTACAGGTAAAGTGAGTGAGATTGTAATTTCTGACTATAATTTGTGTCTCAGTCCAGAAACAGGGCAGACAAGAGAGTAAAGACTTAGGGTTTGTATAAATATCTTGGTAAATGTATTTTTTTCATTTTTTAAAGCATATGTAGGTGTAATTTAACATGTTCCAAGTGTTGGATAGGATAAATTTATTTTGGAATTACTATATTCAATAAACCCCGTTTTGTGTGAAGGCCTAATTAGACCTAAACTAGGCTGAGACAATCATTTTTGAATCAAGTGCTCCAAAGGACCTGAAGTCCATTTTGTAGTATGTTTTTAAAAAGGATAAGGGGTGTATAATTATGTGATTTTTCATGGCTTTTAGTGAATATTTTGTGAGAAAACTTCTGACAATCCTTGAGTAGACCTACAAGTATTCAAGTCAGGTTATGAGGGTTTGATGACCAGAATAAAGAATCTATATTCCTAGGTTGTAAAAAGAGTTTAATCATTTTTTTTCATGCCAAGTAAAGTTTTCAAGTATTTGGATCATTGATTGTGTCTTGGAAATAAAATTTTGGAGTTTGAGGGTTTGTAAGTGACATGGTGATAGGTTGAGGATAGTCATGAATGAAGTGGTCATGGGTTGATGTTTTAAGGGACTAGTTGTTTTGAATTAGTCATTTTCAAGTTGTTAAAAGTGTTTTGAAGGTCATGGAGGAATTTGGGAACTTTGATTGCATCTTTGAGTGGTTGAGTTGAGTTTTGTGAAGGAAAAGTGAACTAATGATGAGTAATCAAACAAAGATTGTTTTGAGTTTTTTGTTAAATGAGATTGAAAGTGAGTTTTTTTCCTCTGTATTGTATCAGAAAAGGATTAGGATCACTAGGAATGGTAATTTTAGTGCCATTATGTGGGAACTTGAGGCATTGAGGGTAGGTGGATGGAATAGCCCTCATGGCATGAATCCATGGGCAGCCAAGGAGGAGATTGTAATGCAAATCTAGATCCAAGACATGAAATATTGTATCATATATTGTTGGGCCAACTCTCATAGGAACTAAAATTATGCCTTCAGAAGAATGTTCAACATCATCATAAGCTTTGATCAAAAATTTCTTGGTTTGATCAATACAATTCTCAGAGTATCCCAATGCTTTCACTAATTTTAGTGAAAAAATGTTCAGGCCTGCTCCACCGTCTACTAGGAATTGTCTGATCTTGTGTTTATTAACACATACTTCAATGTGTAGAGGATCATTATGATTGGATTTTGGTGCAGAGAAATCTTATTCAGAGAAGGTGGTGTGGTGTGGCATAGCTAAGTATCCCACCATGGCCCAAAATTCATTGATATATAGGTTTGGAGGGATAAAATCTTCTTGTAATGCCTTGTCAAGGATGGCTATATGCTATGGTGAGATACGAAGGAGCTCCAAGATAGAAATTTGTGTGGGAGTTTTTCCTAACTGCTTTAGGAGGTTGTATTGACCCTTTGGTTGAGGATTTGTGGAAGGACCCATAATAGTTATCTTGGTTTTGTGGGTGGCGATAGCACAATCTAATTTTGGCTTGTTTATAGTGATAGTGGTAATGCGATCATCAAAGGGTCTCACATTAAGGATGATACTACTATAATCATGTTTTATAGTTGCATTATTGGCATTATTGTTGTTTCCTAAGCTAGAGGCTTTTCCTTTATCATGATCTTGTAGGGGTGTTTTGAATATGATGTGATCAACATTCATCTTGGCTTGTGGATTATCAACTGAAATGGTTCTATCTTCAACAAGGTCTTGAATGATATTCTTGAGCATCTAACATCTAGGTGTTTTGTGCCCTTTTGAATGAAGTTATTCATAGTATTCATCTTCTTTCCACCACTCAAGTTTCATCAATGAAGGCTTGTATTTTTTAGTGTCTCATAGTGTGATGAAACTAGATTGCAAAAGTCATTTGAGAATTGATTCGATGGGTTCACCCAAAGGGGTGTATGTTCTCTTGGCCAAAGGACCTCTGCATTGATTGTTTTGGATCATGTTTTGCATTTGGTTTTGACCTTGTGTATGTGTGTTTGGGGTATTGGATGGATTTGACAAAGGACCTTTAAGCTGAATTATTGGACCTTTGGTTATTAGTTTGACATCAACAACTCCATCATTTGTGAAATTTTTGTTTCAGGGCCAGTGTTTTCTCTTGTCATTGTTAGGTTTGGGATTTTCTTTTTTTATTTTAACTAGCCCTTTTGGAATAAGACCCTTTTCAATAAGGACACCTTTCTCAAGAATCTCCTCAAAAGTTGTGCAACATTGGATTTGAATTCGACTCATTAATTCTTCATTAAGGTTCTCTACAAACATGGTGATAAGTTGTCTTTCAGGAATGTGACAAGGGAACTTGCTAACCAAGCCCCACCATCTCTAGTAGAACAAGGTAAGTGATTCCCCATATTGTTTGGTTGTGCTCAATATTGCAAGGGTGACATCAGTTTTAAAGTTGAAGGAAAAGTGATTAATCAATTTGTTGGATAGTTCACCCCATGTTCTAATTCCTCAAAAAAGGTTTGCAAACCAATCTAAGGTTACTCTTGTGAGGCTTCGTGGGAATAGTCTCATGAGATAGGTAGGGTGTATGATACGTCCATACATGATGTGTTAAATTATCGAATGTGTTCAATTGGGTCCCCTATCCCCTTATACTTAGGCAAAGGTGGTGTTGTGAAATGCGGGGGAAAGGGTGGCATGTATAGGTTTCAATCAAATGGAAAGGGGCATAGTTCCTCCATATAATAGGTTTTCTTGTTGGTTCCTAATTGCATGCTTGTCTTACATTTTTCAATGGACTGCATATGTTGTATCAAAAGGTTTGGAAGAGATGGTGTCACATTGCTTTGGTTAGGTGTCATGATGTTGGTATTAAGGTCATATGTTGAATTTGAATTGGGATTGATGCTTTGGGACATAGGACCTTGGTTTCCATATGGATGTGTGTTGCTTGGATTTTGGGTCAAATGGGTAGGACCTTGCGATGTGGAACCTTGATTGGTATTTTGTGGTGTGGACTTAGGACCTCGGTTTGTATTTTGGATCAAAGGAGTATGACCTTGTGATGTGGAACCTTGATTGGTATGTTGGAAAAGCGGGTTTGTAAAGGTCTTACCCATAGAGTTTGAGGAATTTCCAAGTGTGAAACTTTGTCCTTGTGTAGTGATATTGGTTTCCTTGTTTCCAAATGTTGAAATGCTTGGGATGTGTGTAGTAGTGGTATTCATGTGTGTAGTTTCCCCAAGAGATATGTTTGAAATTTTTTGTGATGAGGGTATGCCAAATGCAAATGGATTTTCAATTTATTTCTCCACAATGGTTGATATGTCAAAACCTTGAGGTAATTTGGCCTCCTTTTTAGCTAGCACATAAAAGTATATGTTAGGGTCTACACTAACAAGTTGATCAATCATGTTCAAAATTTGTGGGTCACTATGAGCTTCTTCAATCTCTTCTCTGGTCAATTTTATGTTGGGCTCTTCTTGGCTCACATTTTTCCATGTTTGGTGTCTTGGTGGTGTGTCTCTTGGAGGTGTAGAATGATTTGAATCTGTTCCAGGGGTAGTGTCATGAAAAGGGTTGCTTGAAAACTCCATATTCTTTCTTTTGGTTTGGGACTTTATTTCAACCATATGAGACTTTTGCAAGTTGAAAGGTAATGCAAGATGATGATGAACTAAACTACGTTTTTGGATTTTCTTGAGTATAAGGATAAATGAGGCTAGTGTAAGATGAGGATGAAGCTAATAGATACTAAAGGATGCTAATGATTAAGGATGATGATAAGGTAACTAAATGGTGCTAATTGAAGATTAAGATAATAATGCAACTAAGGTTAAGATGAAGATAAACTATGCTTTTTGGTATTTTTGAGGTATAAAAATGCAAGTACAATGAAGGATTGACTAATTGATATGACGCTAAAGTAAAGGTGAAATGTTTGGGATAAGGATGTAATTTAGATGCAGAGGAATCTTGAGCAAAGGATGACAATGAGGCTAATGTGAACCCAAGGCAACAATTCTAAGTGTCATTGACCATTCAAGGAGATAATTTTGACAAGGTTTGAGCTAAGGCTATGAAAAAATATTAAGACTCAACTGTGATAAGGATGATAATGAAAAGGTTTTGATAATATGGAGGATAATATTCAATGACAAATAGAGTATGTGACCAAGAATTTTCCAAAAGATCAAAGGTGTTCCTATGTTCAAAATCTAAAAGCCTAAATGCAACCTAAGGATCAAAGTTTGGTTAATGTAATGCAAAGGATGGAGAGAGGTAAACTATAATGCAATACATTCCTAGTGGAAATGCTAGAATGAGGTGATGAATCTTGCAAGTCTCTATTTTATCAGACAGAGGTCAATGTGGATTCGTTTGATTAGATTTTGGACACAGATTATAGGAATTTTTGTTTAGCAGACAATTGTGGTTTAGTTTTGAGAACATGCATTGCACAATTGCGGTTTAGGTTATCAAATGCAACTTTGTTTTCAGCAATTGCAGTTCAAGAAAATAGTTGCAATTTTCTATGATCTTAGTTGTGGTTCACAGTAATAGTTGTGGGTCTGTGTCTAATAGCTGTGGTTCCATAATGTTGTTTTTGATAGTTTTGATATTTTGCAATGATTTTGATCTAAGTTTTTGACTATTTATGATGAAATATGACTGGAAAAAACAACTAACAGTATCAAGCACTTTGTTTTGGTTTGTTTTGAAGTGAAATTGTAACAAGAAAACAAGCACAAATCCTAGTGGGAAAGGGTTTGTATAGTTGGGATAGGCCCACTAAAATACCCATGATCAGTGTTGAACACCTCTCCTTCTTGAGAGTAGATAGCTTAGAAGTTTGGTGGCACTGGCTCCCCTCCATGGCACTCACTTCTACAGGAACACCAACTTTGAATTCCTAGGTAGTCACTTCCTGGGAACTGCTATCTCTACTCAAGGGAGTTAGTAGTGAGTAACTTCAAGCATGTTACTATACCCTGCACCATACCAAGCAATGGCTGAAAGGCTAGGCTTCTAAAGATAAGAGGGTTCTAGTAGATACTCGGGGACATGACACCTCACGAGCATCCAACAAGCCACTTAAGGCTTTAATCACTCTATTAGGGGATCTTATACCTTTAAAAGAAAAGGTAGGTACCCTATTTCAAATGACACTACACAGCTAAGGCCTACATACCATGAGGATTTGGTAGTTTAGTCTTATCCTTTTATATACTGGCCCAAGCAAAAAACTGGTTGGAGTTGTTCCCTCTTGAGAGGAAGGCCCCTCTAAGGGATAAACACAAAAACAAATGGGTCTAGCTTTCTGATCACCGAGTTTACACAAGGTGAGATCATAATACCTACCATCCTTCAAACACTAAGACATGTGGTTCATTTACCCTCTAATTAAACCCATGTGAGAAAGATAATCATTCTATTTAGAGCACCAAACAAAGTGTTATCTAATCTAAAGCAAACAAGATTATGGTTTCAAAATAAAGCCTTGGACATTCAAACCTACAAAACCACATATTAGAAGTTTCACAAATTGATCTTGGACCAACGAAAAAAAAAGCTACAAAACCCTGTTAGCACAAAAGATTAAAGCTAGACTAGAAATCCAAACTAGAAAATAAACAAATGAAATTGAACTAGGGAAATTAAAAGAAACTAAAGTAAGAACACAATTTTATTTTTTTGCTTCAAAAGAAGCAGTTTTGGGAGCTTCACTTCAATGCCACATGCTGCAAATAGAAAATCAATAGCCCATAAACTCTATTCTATTTGCACAAACCAAAAGAAAGATAAAAAAGATCTTAAGACTAAAACTTTTTACAAAGCATACAAATGCGTCATTTCTTTTCTTAGTTGCGTCGCTACGTTACGTCACACGAAATTGAATGTATCGCTTTCTTTTGAATTCAAATTTATCACCCATGGATGGCTTTTGTAGATGCATAATTTTTGGATGAGTGCATCGCTACATTTTTTAAATGCATCACTTCTTGGAAAATGTGTCACTCTGCTTAACAATTGCATTGTTCTATACCTAAAATAAAAAAAAACAAGCAAAATTTGAAAAAAAAAAATTTCACATCAGGTTCACCAATGTAAGATGGGGTTAGAGAGTTACTAACCTAGAATAAGTGACAACCAACACTTCTAAGCTATTAACCACACCTAAAAAAGAGAACACAAATAATGGAGATAAATAAACTAAAAGCAAGTAAATGAAACACTCTCCATTATGGTTGATTACTTCTCTTGTCTCTCCTTCTTCTTCTTATGCAATCTTTTCCCTCAGATTTTGTGGTAAACTTGTACAAGCACCTGCACATAGTAAGCAAGAAAGTTGGAGATGAAATACTGTTAAGTTAAAAATGGGAGAGGAAGGTTTCTTTTATAGACAACCATTCAAATAGACGCTCGAGATTAATCTTCTAGAAAGATTCCAAGATCGACAGATGAGAGTGCATGAGAGGGAGGTTACAAAATGGATGGCCAAGATCAAAATTCTAGAAAGATTCCTGAGATCAACGGTTGAGAATTGATGCACCAAGAATATTCCATTCCTAGAGAGATTATGAAAGGTATGGCACCGATAGCTATGACTCCTAATGGCTATGACAACAATGAAGGCTATGATAGGGGTTAATGACAAGGCATATTTGACCAGAGGTGCATAAATAATTTATTCTAAATTATTTATTTGAAAATGGAGGAAGGGGACAAGTGTCAAATAAATAATTTATTCAAATTATTTATTTGGAGAAAATGAAAAAGGAGATTTAATTAAATTAATCAATTTAATTAAACGGAGAGATGGAAATTGGACATGAATCATTAATTTGAATTATTTATTCAAAAGAGAGGATGACACATAATTAAATAATTTCAACAATTATTTAATTATAGAAGAATAAAAGGTCAAATAATGATAATTATTATCTAACTATAGATGAAAGACAAATAATTAAATAAATAATTATTTATTTAATTATTGAAGAAAGAGGCATATTAGCGACACAATTAAATAATTTTAATTGATCAAGATAGAATAGAGATGAGAAGGTGAATTAATTAAATAATTAAAAAATTATTTAATTAATAGAGGAATATGATCGAACATAATTGAATTATTCAATTATCGGAGGACAATGACCAAGAAAAATGATGCTTGTAGACTTAGGACATTTTTCAGTGTCTACACTTTGTTGTATTGTTGAAGTGTCAACTGTATTTGTATATGTGGGAATAGAGGCTATAGTTGTGGGGAGGGAGATTTGACTTCCTCCTTAACTTTGAGTGTATCCCAAAGCTTGATCAAAACTAGCCACCATAGGTATATTAACATCAACTATATGGGCTAGGATACACAAAACCTTTAATCCTTGAGCATCATTAATTAGTTTCCTCAAGTTATCCACTATATGAAGCGTTACAACAGCTAGAGATTCAATGCTCAAATAGTCTTGAAGTCCTAGATATTTGTCCATTTTTTTTAGTTTATCTTCGCAAATGTGGGAAACAACAGTTTCAACATCCATGTAAATGGTTGATTGTAAAGTTTTCATTGGTATGGTAGCATTAGGGATAAATTCCAAAATTGGTTTAGTATTGACAAGATTTTGCATGAAAGAGTTGGAAGACTTAGTATCCATAGTAGATGTAACAATAGTGAAGGATGCCATAAGTATACAACTATGTATCACTGAATTATTGGTAATAGGACACCAGGTTGTGAAGCTCATGCAAGTTTCAAAAAACTAAGTGCAACCAAGATGAACTCTAAAAGGTTAAATAATAATAGCAACATAAACAAAAATAAAAATCAGAAAGTAGGAGCAAATAGAGCACATAGAAATAAAAACCTTGGAAAAATTTGTCTGAGTTAAATGTAGCAGGAAAGAGACACCCAAGGGCATCTATGTCCTAGACACAATTTTAGGAAATTAAAAGTTTGGTTGTGTATGTTATTGTTTAAGGTTTCTAGATCTATTTGCAAATAAGTATGAAAATGAATATTCTTTCAGAAATTACTCGATATATTTCAATGTGATTCAAAATACAAGTGTTGAAAATATTTGAACAATTAATGAAAATTTTGGATGTAATTTTCATATTTAAAATGTAACAATGGAATCCTTTTAGAAATTACTCAATTTATGCCAATGTGATTCAGAATACAAGTGTTGAAAATGTTTGAACAGTTAATGAAATTTTTTGATGTAATTTTCATATTTAAAATGTAACAATGGACTCCTAAGATTCCAAAAACTGAAAAATGATGATTTTGATGCAATTTTGACATAAAACAATTCAATTTTCTTCCCCTTTTGAACTATATGAAAGATGCCTAAATGAATGCAATTAAGAATTTCAAATCAACAATCAACAAGTATAAACAGACTCAAGACACAAAAATAGAGATATGGGAAAATTTTGGTTGAGCCAAGCATAGGAGGATAAAGCTACCCAAGGGTGTTCTTGTCCTGGACAGGGTTTCTAAAATCTAAAAGTTTGACTATCTATTATACTATTTAAGTACTCTGTATCTATGTGCAAGTAGGTATGAAACTGAATCTTTTTCCAAAATTTTCTCAATTTAAGACAATGTAACTCAAATGCAAATGGGTAACAATGCTTGAAAAATAAATGGCAATTTTGAATGAAATTTTGAATGTAGATCTGACCTAAATGACTTAAACTAATCCTATTTTAACCTATGATGCAATATTATATGTATTGTTTTGAAAATTTTATGTCTTTTATGATGCAAAAATGAAACCCTAAGTGAATAATATAAAACAATGTGTAAGTGTGGAATAAGTAAATAAGTAAATAATTGAAAACACTTCTTAATAAGACATTATATCAAAGATCTGAAAGCAATTAAACTAATTTAAAAGCAAGAATCTACTGAAAGCGTCATATTGTTCCCTATCTCTAAAGATTTATCAAGTCACGAGGCTCTCAAATTTGGTAAGCACTGTGACTGTTAAAATGTCAATCTAGAGAATGATATGCTGCTAAATGCAAAGATGTAATCATGTATTGTGATTTCTAGATTGAAAGGAAGCTACTGTAATCTAAATTGACATGAAATCTAATAAAAGAAGCTACAGTAAAACTATGATGCAACCATGATTATGATTCTACTAATGCTATGATTGCTATTGCTATTGATAAGATTGCTATTGCTAAATGCTTGAATGCTTGAATGTTATTTCTGCAAAGTAAGATTGCACAAATTTCAGATTCAGGATCCATTTCCTATAGAAGAAGGCTATATTTATAGATTTACGACAACAATTTTGTGAAGGGGAAGCACAACAAAGGCTTGGATTTGATCTTGAGGATTCAATAGTAAGATATGAAGAAGCTTGAGCTGATCACGGGAATGGTTTCTCCCCATTAAAACATCAGGCCAGATGATAGGAAGAATCAAAGGAAGGAGATTGAAGAGGATTACTTGCAAGTTTATCTCCACAGCTTTCCCGTGAATGCCAGTTGAATTAATTAAATATAAAATATCTAATTTTATTGGTGAGATGTGATGAGCTATAGATTTTGAATATTTTTTATTTATTCAAATTTAGGAAGAAAGAAGATATTAAATTTAATAAAACAAACTATAGAAGTTTATTTATTAAATTAAATATGGAAGAAATGAACAATTAATTAAAACAAAGTATGTGAACCTGTTTGTTTAATTAAGATAGAATGACGTGATTTAAAATAGAAGAATTTGATAATTAAATTAAAAAAAGTATTAAATTTTTTTATTTAATTAAGATAGAATAATAGAAGAGTTTAGAAGAATTAAAAGTGAACTATGTAAATAAATATTTCTATTTATTTAATAGTAGATGAAATTAAAATTAATTAATCAAATAAGTCATATTTAATTAATTAGATTATCCAGACCATTTTTAGGTGTATACATTTTGCCCCTCTTTGAAGTGATGTGTTTACGCATTGCTTCAAAGAAAATTTTGTGTTGATGCTGCCATTATCGACTGAAAAATTTCAGTATGCCCCAGACTTGCCCCAAACATTAAATTTAGTTGATGATGGACATATTCCCCCTCGAGAGATAAATTGATGAATTTTATGATTTTTATGATTTTTTGGAATTTTTCAAAAAAAAAATTGTGATTTTCTGATGATTTGATCATGATTCGATGAAGTTTTGGTGTTGAAATAATTTATCTCCCAATAAAGAATGTATAAATTTCCCCTATGATGAATTTAAATTAATCTCCCTTGAAAAAAAAAATTTAATTAATCCCACCAAAAATCCCATCTTAAATAACCTATAAAAGGTCAAAAAGGTCATTTTCGAACTCATTTGTGCAATTTGAGTTTGTAAAATTTGTGAGAGAGCTTTTTTTTATTTGGAGCAAGATGTCGATTCCTTACCACACTCACTAGTTCAAGCGTGTGTGATGACACAACTACCTGACCGCCTATGAACCTCTGATACGTACCTGTTAACCCCCTCGTTACTCGTATATTTCTCATTTTTTGCACTTTTTTTGGATTTTTAAATTTACATTTCTTTTAGCGCTTTTGCATACCAATGTAGTGCTTCGAACATTTGGTATAGCTCTTTTAATGTTCTAGTGCTTAGGTTGAATTTTATAGCACTTAGGTAGGATATGTTAGCGCTTAGATTAGGTTTTGTAGCACTTTGACTTTTTGTTTTAGCGCTTTGATTAGTTTAGCGCGTCGACCCAATAGATTAGCGCATTGAACCAATATAATAGTGCTTCTGATGAAATGGTGCTTTGATTGTCTAAAATGGCGCATATACCTAATGAAATGGTACTTTTGATGATTTAGCACATAGAAACTCTATTTTAGTGCTTCTAAATTAGTTTGATAAAATTTGTCAAATTTGTCCTTGATTTTGTTGATTTCGATTGTGTCAGCCATTGGTTTGATATGATTGATGATAATTATCCTCTTTATAGGCGAGGAATAATTATTATTTGATTGATGAACCTCATGATAGGCGAGGTTGATTTGATATATTAACCTCATGATAGGCGAGGTTCAATGATGTTCACTCATGAGATTTAATCAAAAGTATAATCAAGAGCTGATTAGGTTTGATAGGATAAATAATGTGTGATGATTTGACAAGGAATACTGAATTTGAACATTTCATGATGATAGGAGGCCTTGACAAACCTGTAGATTAGAGAGCGGTTTCCTCATACATTTGATTTGATACCACAACTAGCTCAGCCTGAGATGATAGTTATTGTATGTTGTGGATTGTCCTCCTTATTGGATATGCCCCCAGATTAGGATTAATTGGGGTCTCCTGACAACTTTAGCAGAGAGGTGGCATAGCGAGCATAATACCTTCCACCTAGCTACTGGTGAGATTACAGTCACCCCTGAGGATGTCTAGCAGATTATGCAGATACCAATTTTTGAGGATATTGTTGTCTATGATTCATCAGAGCAGGGCGAGACTGATGCTCTTCAGAGAGTGTTTCAAGATGATCATATTGTTGGATATTGGATTCGGTGGTGTGATATGGTATATGCTTATGCCACTTTGCCTACAGTACTTGTTAGCTTCATTGGAGGGTTCCTTTTTCCTGATTACAGGTCAAAGGGATTGTTTTTGGTTGGGGCCATGTGTTGGAGAGCATGATTGTGCACAGGACGAGATATGCTTGGGGCATGTGTATGCTTGCCCATTTGTATCATGATTTGCATTTGGCGGTCTACCTTGGAGGTCAGAGTTTATCAGCCGAAGTTACTTTACTTCAGGTGTGGGTATGGGAGAATATTGTTGTCACATGTCCAGTGATGGTGGGGCAGCATCCTGCTAGGTGGCCTTATGTTCACATATACGCAAGTCGACTTACTCAACCTAGACTGGGTAAGTTAGATCATTGGCACAAAGCATTGGATGATATGGAGACTGCGACATGGCGTCCATATTTAGACTATGAGAATTAGGATGATGATGACATTCAGTTGTCATTTTTTTGTCAATCATTTATTCTGATCGAGTGGACATAGTGGATTTTGGAGAGATTTCTGCTAAGACAGGTGCTTCGTCAGTATGGCATTTTTTAGGGCATACCCCAGGGTGTTTCCCATTATGCTTGTCGATAGATAGATTCTACAAATTGGGGGCCCGGTTTGTCAAACGATGCTACAATGTAGGAGTTCTAGGCCCTACAACCTTATTTTTGGGAGATCCGTTTGGATATTGTTAAGCCACTAGTGACAGCCAATTATGTTGATTTTCAAGTGTTACATCCATTTCCACATATTACCATTCTTGATGAGCCAGCACCATTACCTGCTGAGCAGGAGGTTGTCATTGCACACCATCACCAATGAAGGAGGAGATTGGTGATGAGGAGGTAGCAGTGGAGGAGGTCGAGAGCAGTGGTGATGAGGAGGGTAGTGGGGATGAGGGTAGCAGTGATGAGAGTATTGGAGAGGAGGAGGGGTATGATAGTGGTAGAGATGGATCAAGTGGATCAGGTGCAGAAGGGTCAATTCATTGTTTAGAGGAGTATTTGATGCCTCATAAGAGGCAAACAGTGGTGGCCCCTTCAAATCAACATGTGTAGGAGCAACAGACCTAGATAGTGAGTCTACAGGTACAGGTTCAGACCTTATAGGGTCAACTGACTCAGGTCCAGGGTTCATTGGCACAAACACAGGTGCAGTCTCAGGCTCATGCACAGGCCCTAGCATAGGTACATGATCAGTTGGCTACTGCTCAGACACAAATTACAACATTGATAGCGGAGAAGGATGCCGCTAGATTTATAGAAGAGGGGGCTCAGGCTGTAGCTGATAGATTGCAGAGATTGGTAGATGGTACCACTGTAGTGGACTATATGCGAGAGGTTGTCTGTGTTGGTTGGGAGGTAGAGTATTATAGAGGTAAATACTATGATCATGTTCCTTCAAAGCAAAGAGTGAGTTACGCGCAGTCCTAATCTGGTAGGACTCGTACTAGGACTATTAGTGCGGGTGTGACACAGCCTCTCCAGAGAGACCCTAGAGATCCTGGTACATCTAGTGGTGGTGGAGGGACTGGTCTTGAGATTCTTGCACCATCTGGAGCTAGTAGCACATAGTTTCATGATTGTACCTTCTGTTGTATTTTGAGATGTGATGTATACTCTGATTACATCCATTTTTTGATGATATATCTTTCTTTATTTCAGACATCATTATATACTTGACATTTATGATTTTGAGATCTATATGATATGCAGTGGATTTTATCAATCTATAATGTGTTCTATATGATTCTACGATGGATGCATTTATTTTCTATGTTCTATATGCCATGTGATGATCGTTTTATTATGATGTTTATTGATGCAGTTTTATAATCATGATGATATGCTATGATTTATGATGTTCTATTTATGATGTATTTAATAATGATGTATGGATGTATGAAATATATGCATGATGATGTGTACTTCTAAATTATATGATAATGTGCCTATATGCATGATAATGGATGTGATGGTTTAAATGGTATATGATGTATGATGTAAATGGGATGTGTGCACTTTTATTCTTGTGATAAATGCAAATATCATGATGTAATAAGTGAACGAAAAATGATGAATATAATGGGATTTTGAATACATGATATATGATATGATTTAATGGATGAATGAAATGCAACTATAGAGATTTATTTTTTAGAATTTCTTATGCAGTTTTATGATGTGTGATATGAAATAATGATATGACCAATGCAAATTTCTTGATTTAAATGTATGAATGATGAAATGACTCAACTATATGCAATGAAAATGATGTTTTGGTTAATGTCAAGTATACTCAATCCATTATGAGAATAATATATTTTTGTTTGGAACTGGTTACCCTTCTATGTAACAAATATTATTTAGATGTAAAACTATTATGGATGTAATATAATTTATTATGCAAATCTACATGCAAGCATTGACATCTTAACAGTACTTTTGTTATGCTTTGTATCATCATAGAGCTTTAAAACTATTGAAAGTGAGTACAAGCATCAATGGTATAATTTAGATCATGATGACCTAAGTATTACTTTCATATTTTTGATATTGCAAGTGAACACAAGCATCTAGGTATAATTAAACCGAGATAACCTAAGCATTTCTTGCATAAATAGACAAGAATCAGTTACTTTCCTATGTGAATTGGAATTTCATCCATGATACTTTGTAGAGCACTTCCTACGACAATTCACACAATAATTATGATTAATTCACAGACAACAGATAAAGAAAATTCCATTCTCCTTCATAGCTTCTCTAGTTCAATACATCATTGAGTTGCTCCAAAGAAATGATAACAAAGATAAAAGTATAACATATCCAACCTTTGCTTAAAGTATTTCAATCATTATTCAAATTAGATCATCCATCCTGATTTGATTTTATGATATTTTTGTGATTTTCTAGATTTTGACCAAAACCTAACCTAAAGAACTATCCTAGGGGCCTTGAGGGCTGATCAAAGTTTAGCCTTGCCTACGTTATACATGCAGAGACCATGTAGTTCGACTAGCACAGACTCTATTTTTTGACTTTCTGGAGACTGACTTTTGACTTGTTTTTGGATTTTCTGTTGTGATATGGATGTCCAATATGTTTTCAATGGTGATTCATGTTTCATGTTGGGTTGTGTTTCGATCATTGTTTTTGTTGTGTTTATCATCCTACTGTTTGTCTATTTGGTTAAGCTTGAGATTTATTGCCCCCAGTGAGGTCAAGATTTTTTCCCCAAGCTATGGTGGGACATGACCACTCACAATGATATGATAATGGATGTAAAGTGATGGTGAAAGGAATGACCATGAAATGAATCTAAATAGATGGAAAAGCTGGTTTAAATCACAAATAGCGCATGTTTCTAGGTTTTCACTACATGTTTTTATTGCACTTTTTTATTCTTTTTTTTTTCTATTTATTTATTTTTTGTATTTTTCCATCACCAAGATGCCTATTTTCCAGGTTTTCATCAAGGTGATCATTTTAGAACCTAATCTGTACACTAGGTGACTTAGGTGTAGAACTTTCTAAGATGAATACTGTTGATAGGTACATTGAACAGATCCCCTTCAGGTGTAGACATTTGATATGCTCTAGATCCATAAACTACTATGATGGCAAAGGGACCTAGCCAGTTAGGTTCAAACTTCCCTTTATTTTCTTTATCCTGCTAATTTCTAGGGTTTTCTTTTAGGACCAAGTCACCAACCTGAAAGACTCTAGGCTTTACCCTTTGATTGTAGCTTCTAGACATCCTCTGTTGATATGTCATCAAATGGTTCACAACTTGTTGATGAAATTCTCCCAATAGTTCCAACTCTTGTAGTTTAGAGACCCTATAATCCTCATCTGGAATGATACCTTTCAATAATACACGGAGTGATGGAATCTCAACCTCAATGAGTAGTGTAGATTCTAATCCATATACCAATGCATATGGAGTGGCTCATGTGGGTGTTCTGATGCTAGTTCAGTATGCCCATAGTGTCGGATTTAGTTGAAAATTCTAATCACGTCCAACATCGTTAACCATTTTATTTAGTATTTTCAAAATTGTCTTGTTTGATGCCTCTGCTTGGTCATTTCCCTGAGGATAGTACGATGTTGAGAAACGATGTTGAATATAAATTTTTTCACACAATTCCTGGACATCTTGGTTCTTAAAAGGTCTACCATTGTTTGTTACAATGGAATAATGTATGTCATATCTACAGATGAGGTAATTCAGTATGAAAGATGAGATATGTTTTCCTGTGATTGTTGTTAAAGGAACCACTTCTATCCATTTTGCAAAGTACTCTATTGCTATGATAATAAATTTATGCCCATTGGATGGAGACAGATTTATCTTTCCTACAAGGTCGAGTCCTCACTGACAAAAGG
Organism: Sequoia sempervirens; assembly: GCA_007258455.2. NCBI lineage: Eukaryota > Viridiplantae > Streptophyta > Pinopsida > Cupressales > Cupressaceae > Sequoia > Sequoia sempervirens. The sequence goes on along the minus strand of VDFB02290606.1, from coordinate 59,654 downwards.
GCCATGTTGATGTAAATGGATGTAATTCTTGCGCTAGTGCATGAATTAAGTTACCATGGATCTGGCATTTCTAGCATTTCTTAACAAACTAATAAGACTCCTCCATATTCGACCAGTAATACCCCAAACGGAGGAGTTTCTTTGCTAGGGTTGGTCCGCTTGAATGAGTTCCACAAATACCTTCATGAACCTCATGCAAAGTTGTCTCAAACTTGTCATGTTCAAGAAACCAAAGAAGAATACCATCTAGACCTTGACGGTAAAGTATGTCAACAATTAATATATGTTGTGCAGATTGGCAGATGAAGTTACGTTTTTGGTTTTTGGAAAGATCGAGAGGAAGGATATTATCTTTCAAGTAAGCATAGATCTTTCCATAAATGGAGGATTCAACGTCAACTAAATGGCATATGGTTTGAGATTCTAGGCTATCATAGGCAGGAGTAGAAAAATTTTCTACCATAAACTCATAACGACCTCGTTTTTCTAGCAATTGTAAATGAGAGGAAATTCTAGCCATAACATCTGCAACTTTGTTTTTTTCCCTAGGAATCTATTCAAATTTGATATCTACAAAGTACTTTTTCAGCTCATCTATCATCTTCTTGTATGGTGTCAATTTTTCATCCTTTGTCTAATATTTGTCATTTACCTGATAAATGGCTAGCTGTGAATCACCATATACTTGCAGTTCTTTGATAGTCCATTCAACCACCACTTTGATACCAATAATCAAAGCCTCATACTTAGCTACATTATTTTTGCATGAAAACATGAGTCTATAAGACCTTGGGATTGTATTTCCTTGAGGTGTGACAAAAAGGATGCTTGTACCAGACCCACATTGTGTGTATGACCCGTCAAAATAAAGCCTCCATGGTTGTGTTGTCATAGTTAGAATGTCCGCATCAGGAAACTCAATGTTCATTGGATGAACATCAAATAATGGAGCTTTAGCTAATTGATCAGCAATCACTTGACATTTGATGGCTTTCCTATCCACATAATGGATATCAAATTCACTTCAGATCATGGACCCATTTGGCTAATCTCCCTGTTAGAGCAGCCTTGTTGAGTAAGTACTTTAACAAATCAATCTTTGCAATGAGCTTAACCATGTGAGTCAACATATAATGCCTCAACTATTGGGTAGTAAATATCACTACCAAACATGCTTTCTTGATGAAGGTGTAGTTTATTTCATAACCATTTAGAGTCCTACTGATATAGTATATAGCTTGTTCCCTTCCTTTAGAATCTTCTTGTGCTAATAGAGCTCATAAAGAAATATTTGTTGTTGCTATGTATAATAACAATTGTCTCTCTTCTATAGGTGGCATGAGTATGGGAGGCGACATCAGATATTGCTTTATTTGAGTAAAAGTTGTTTCACATCCTTCATCCCATTTGAAAGACATTCTTGTGTAGTAGATAATTAAATGGATGACTTTTATTTGCCAATTGGGAGATAAATCTCCTGATTGATTGTAACCTGCCCTATAGAGACCGTAGCTGACTGATATTCTTGGGCGGTGGCATTTCCATTATTTCTTTGACTTTAGCTAGATCCACTTCTATGCCTTTTTAGAAACTATGTATCTGAGGAGCTTTGTCGATGTAACCCCAAACACACTTCTTTGGATTTAATCTGAAATTGAATTTTTCCAATCTTGTAAATATTTTGCTAAGAATCTCCAAATGTCCTTCCCTGGTGTATGATTTTTCTAATATATCATCAACGTAATCTTCCATAAAAGTATGCATCATGTCATGGAATATAGTGGTCATTGCACATTGATATGTTGCACCTGCAGTTTTCAACCCAAAGGGCATGACATTCCAACAAAATGTGCCTCATGGACACGTGAATTTTGTCTTCTCCTGATCTTCGGGTGCTATCTTGATTTGGTTATACCCTAAGAAGCCATCCATAAGTGACAACATGGCATGTCTTGTTGTTAAATCAAAAATAATGTCAATGTTTGGTAAAGGATATTATGTTTGTTAAATCTAAAATTTGTGCATATTATGATATTGTTTTCTGGTTTAGATACAGGTACAATATTTTAAATCCACTCAGCATAATCGATGGATCTGATGAACCCTGCATCCAATAACTTTTTTCAGCTCAGCTTTTACCATCAATGCGATGTGGGGATGCATTTTCCTTAGTTTTTGTTTGACTGGTTTGATTCCGGATGGTAAAGATAAATGATGCATTAGAAGATCTGGGTCTAGCCCTGACATATCAGAGTAAGACCAAGAAAATTTTATATGTCACTCTTCAAAGAACTTGACAAATTCTAGCTTTTCTTGTTTTGTCATTGATGTTGCCAGATGTAGCATTTTTGTCTTTTCTATTGTGCCAATATTTATTGACTATGTAGGTTCCACCAACACTCTTTCATTGAAATTTTCTGGAAGGGTATCAAATCTCCCATCCTTCGGTGTCTCAGAGAGGTTTTCACCGTTAGATATGTTCTTTATTTTTACTTTTTTAAAGATCTAATGCTACCATTGAATGGTTTTTACCATTAGATCTATTGCTCCTGTTTTCAATTTTGCAACTGAAAGATTTGACACCCTTCTGACCTAGAGCACTGTTATGAGGTTTATGATTTGCACTTGTGTCAGGTTCCTCACAACAAAGGAAATTTATGATAGCATTAACATTCTCAAAGATAGGGATACTGATAGGTTCAATTGGTTCCCAGTCAATAAGTTTGGGATGCATTAATGGTAAGAAGTCATCGGATTGGTTAAGGTCAATGGCAGTAAAGGTTCTGATGGCAATGTTGTCAAATTTTTCAATTGTAATGTCAAGGTCTATGATAGTATTCTCCTCCAAGTCATCTATTTCACTTGATAATTGTTCATCCTCACTTGAGTCATTGATATTAAACTTAGATCTAGGGTGAATTTTTAGAAGGTGTATAATGTTAATAGGTCAAGTTCACCAAAATAAAATGAAGAAAAAGGGGGAGAGTGTCCTAAAGGCATTAGAACCCTCAAACCCAGTCTCTCTTTTTTAAGGATTTCATTAGGATGCAAATCAACAAGGTGTTAGATTGACTTTCAACCATATAGGTGAGTCAATCAAATCTATATATGCATCTTTGTGGGTGTTGGATATAAATTGGAATTGATTTTCCTTAATTAACCTAATTAGACTATGTTTCCTAAGATAAAAAAATGTAATATTTTGATAATTGATACATTGTAATAGAGATTTGTAGGTAGATTTGAGAAGGGTAGAATATTGTGTACCTATCCTATAAGTGTGAATTTAGTCACTATAGGAGGACATAGCAACCCAAGGGCATCTTTGTCCCTGTAGGGATATATTTAATCTAATTTCAAAGTCCTTTGATATCAGATTTGAGTTCTTGATTCCCACCTACAAACTTGTCAGATCACTATCAGATAATTTTGTAGGTGAGTTTTTGTGAATTCACAAGGTGTATGGTTTTGAATGCAACAATGGATAAATGATCTTCAAACTTCCTTCAATCCTCTCCAAACCTAAAACCTACACATTCAAAGAGAGAAGGGTTGTTCCATTTAGGGGATTTCCTTAGTCAAACCCTGTGTTAGTGTTTCCACTTCCACAATGGCAATGTGAATGATAGGAAAGATAAATAATAGGAATGAATTATGAATCAACAAAGTGCTACAACTCACGACCCTTCAATGGTTTCCTTGAAGGATTGAAGTCATGCAAATCACCTCAAGGTCTTGTATCTTGCTTGCTTAATTGCTTGAATTTCTTGGAGACCTACAACAAGGGTTAGCCTTCACAAACAATGATAAAATAAACATGCATAAACTCGTGACATATGATTTGAAATGATGCTTTGATCTTGAATTGTTGCAATAAAGCTCTGAAATAATGTTCTTGAATTGGTTGATAATGATCTTGATAATAAATTTTCACCTTTTTCTTCTTGTTAGTCGTAGATCATTTCAAATGATACAATAACTAGGTATTTATATGCAATTATGCTAATTTCCACAAATTAAATCTTGATAGCCAACATTTGCAACTTGAATTGGAAATTTTAAAATGTCGATATCAACATATTTGAATTTTGAGCCCAATAAAATAGGGTGGCAATGCCACTAAAGGGAATCCTTGTCTTGGCCCTATTTTTTGAGGATTTAGGTGTTGGGGGAAATCATTAAATAAATACATTTTTTATGCTTGAAATTTGATGTAGGAACATCCCTAGTTGTAAATCAATCCTATATCAACCAAAAACATTTCTTTTCTTACAAATGATTGTGTAGCTATCTCAGTAGTTTCTTTCACATTTAACCACATTGTCATCTCTCAGCTCACGAAGCAAAATAGTGGATCTACATGAGGCCATCTACAACATATCCATGTTTCAAAGGATTTTCATTTGCAAAAAATTATTGCTCTCAAAATTTCACTGTCAATTCTTAGACAAAACATTTAAGGTCTATCTAGCTCATATTAGTTGTCTGAACCTTTTTTTGAACATGTAGAGCTTAATGAAACATTATGAAAGGTATTTTAGGTCTAGGGGTACTTTCTTAGACATCTACGATAAATCCCATTTTCTGATGGGTTATCTTTTCATTTTCTTGGTCGAACTATACATTTAATCTTCCATTGGGGTTAAGCCATTGAGGCCAATGCAAATCATAGTTGGAGCCAGATATTCATATTTAATATCATTTTTAATCCTTTGGAAAGTAGTTAATCAGTTAGATCATTGGTTAGTAGAAGTTATTTAGATTCAACCTTAAAGGTTGTGGATTGCAATAAGGCCTTGTGCTAATTGTAATATCTTGTACAATGCCCTTGTGGGAGGCCTATGAGACCTAATCATTTTGCATATAGGCATATGATGCATGTAAGATTGCAATTTTTTGAATTAATGATAATTCATGTTTGTTGAGCATTTATTGTGTTATTTCTATTGTGTTGAACTCTAGGCTACATGGTTAGATAGTCCTTTTCGGACCCTCCATCCTTGATTGCACCAAGTGGTATCAGAGAGAGTTTGCGAGTCCTGAGAAGGCATTCCTTGTGGTGAATAGATCACCGAACTAAGGAAGCCTACAAGAGTTTTCAACTGAGCATCAACTATGAGGCAATTGATACCTTATAACTAGATTTCCAAATCGAAGTAGTTGCACCAGATTGAAGGGGAGAGATGCCGCCAAGGAGAGTGTGTATTATGGAAAATGTTGCTAGTTGAATGGATGAAATGTTGGAAGTGATGAGAGAAATGAAAGTCTAGTTGGATGCTATAGAAGAAGATAGGAGAGGTCTAAACCGTATACATGAGGATGAAAGTGATGATGAATTATAATGTAAGTTGGAAGTTTGTCAATGATTATGCAAGTTGGAAACATGAGCATGAAGTGTATATATATTGCTTGATTCAATGTTTTCATTAATGCCAACATTTTTATGATAATACTAGAATAATTTGGAAGTATTTTTGGTGACATATGTATAATGCAAGTTGGTCCAAAAAGTATGGCTTATCAGGAAATTGGCTAAGTATTTCCTCTAGTAGTTTTATGGTTCAGTGCATCAATTTTTGGGTCCACACTGCATTGCAAGTGGATATTTAACTCGGTGATTCTAACTATAGTTTTGAAGACATCATATATAGCTATATTGAATATTTTGTGATATTCTATGAAGATTACCAAAAGATATGAATGATAGTGCTCACCCTTATATATCACAGTTACTTTTTATACGATGTATTAGTGTGGGAGATTCCACATTCTTCACAGATAATTATTTTTCTTTGTGATGATGAAGACAAGCTAATTGATGTCTAGTGAATGGGAATTTGAAGGAAGATTGAGTGTGGAGGTCGCACGTTTGGAGAATTGCATGTACACTTGAAGGTTTTGTTTTTAGGTCTATTTTTGGGCCAACCTAACATGTTTGATGCTTTGTGGAGGACAACAAAGTAACTTTATCTTATGTGGGATTTATATTAGGTCCATACAAACCTATCTTGATGTAAATTGAATTTTGAATTAAGGCATAAAGTGTGGATAAAAATTTTTGAGGATGACATACTTAATTTTGTGTGTTACTTCTAACTAGGCCAACCTAATTGAAGTTACATTTTATATGGATGTAAATAGGAGATTAACTTTGAACCTTTTGGATAGAGAGTGTGGATGTGTGTGTGAGGTAAGAGACATTGGATGATGAAGAGATAGTAGATTGTATGCGAGTGTTGAGAGATATATGACATGTATGGTGGTTCACCTACATGTGTGTGATGAAGTATTGAGAAAATTATGAACAAAGCATAGTATTGATTCAGGTTAGTGTGGATATAATTTTTTACTTCATTGGAACTTTAATCTAGCATATGATAGAGGTTACTATATCAGTTCAAATAGGTAGTATTGCCAACCCTTATTTGTTCTTTCTCTGTGGGTTGTGAGCCTTTTTTAGGAAAGTGTGTCCTATCCTAGCAGCGAGCCTTTTTGTAATATCTTATATCTGAATATAATATATTGTGAGCTAATCCTCACCATGGTTTTTCCCTTTCTATTTTTTCCACATAAAAATAATGGTGTTCATATGTCATGTGATTTTTTTGATGTATTCATGCTTTTATTCATCATTGCAGTTATATTTATTCTAATAATTAAATGGATCTTAATTAATTGGTTTAAAGGAATACTAATTCACCCACCCCCTCAGTAATTTGGGTGTTCAAAAAATGGTATCAGAGCTTGGATCCATGGAAGGAGCTTGACCACTTTGGTAAGATCTTTGATTTTGAACACATGGCTAATAGAAAGTACCCTATCCCTCTAGAATAGGTTCTTGCCATTTACATAGAAGAATGCATGTTAGACAAAGATAAAGAACTCAAAGTTACTCTTGAGGATGAGAACAAAGATCTAAAGGAAAATCTAAAAGAAACAAATGAGTGCATCAGAAAACTAAGAGAGCAGATTAGGAAATTTAGAGAAAGGAATAAGGAAGTCAATGAACAATTGAAGCAAGCAAATGAATAAATCACTGGATTAAGAGTACAAGTGGAAGAAAATAAAAGAAATGATTAATTCCTGAATACAATGGTAGAAAGAAAATATAATGAATGCATGAGGCTTGAACAAGAAGTGATAAATCCAAGATCAGATTTGGAGAAGGCAATAATTCATGAAGACAAATTTAAGACAAGTTCTACAATTCTTGATGAGTTGATAGTTGGTTAGAAAGCATCTAAAGATAAAAGTGGTTTGGGACTTGAAAAAGGAGAAAGCTGAAAATATTAGACATATAATGCAAAGAAGATTAGTGAACCAGAGAAACCTGAAGGCAAGAACAACAATGACATGTTCCAGAATCAAAGAAACAATGTTGGAAGACCCCCTATTAGATAACCAAATGCTCAAAGGTACCAATATTTCAATGGTTTATATTATTTTTCAATAAATTTGGACACAAAGTTGTGGAATGTAGAAGAAGAATGAATCGATATGTTTCATCCTTTACTAGTCAATGCTTTACATGCAAGAAATTTGGACATAGAGAAAATGAATACAGAAGTCAAATGATGAATAGATACAACAATGGTAGAATGATTGAATATTTCAATGGTTACTCCTATACATGATGATATGGATTTGGACACAAGGATAATCAATGCAAATCTAGAATGAATGGAAGAAATAGTTCTCAAAGAAATATCATGTGCAACAATTACAAAAATCTTGGACATATTACTAAATTTTGCATAAATTAAATCATAGGGAAGAATGATTCGATGAAGAAAGATGAACGAGTCAAGGAGATTGATCTAAATTAAGTGGAATGAGAAATAGAAAAGATATGGAGAAAGAAAGAAGAAACTGAGGATAAGGGAGAATCTGTACCAATCTCTAGTGCAATTTTTTCCTCCGGTAACTAATCCTAGAGCTACGACTTAGGGGGGGCTTTACTGAAAAATAATATAACTCCCCTACCAATATGATGTGTCATGGTTTAGCACGAATATATAAGATGGAGATGAATAGTATGAATCTTTTGGAGAAAAAATATGGAAGAAAATATTCTAATGTGGCAATTTGTGGAGCTTTTGAAAGTTGATTATGCATATAAGGTTTTGAAGTTTACCAGCTTTTTGTCTAAAGCATTTATTGTTGAAATGGGTCAAATAAAACAGTTCAAAGTGTGCTTGGGAAGAAAAATCCATTTCACTATACCCATTTGAAGGGGAAGAGAAGAGAAAAAGAGGAAATTAAAGGGTTCAATGTGTCTCCTGATGGCTGAACATCAAAACCCTAGTTCGTCGAGCTAACTATGAGGTATTTTGCAATTCCTATATATTCCAGTCTTCTAGACTTTTTCTTTGAAAGTAATTTAGATGTAATTGAGGCACCAAAGGTTGTAGACATCTCATAGAGACCAAAACTTGAGCTTAAAATACATTCCACCAAAGGTAGAGATATAATTCCTAAATAATTTATAATCCCTCAACCAAGGATAAAGGATAGGACTAGAGTTGAGATGAGTGTAGAAGCCTCTAGAAGTTATAGGAGATCAGGTAAGAAGAGAAAAATCATAGATAGCCCTTTTTTTGTAAGGAAATTTAAGCAAGAAGCAACATGGCAAAAGGATATTAATGTTGACGAAGAAATAATTCACATAGATGATGCTCAACATGAGCATCAGATCAGCATCAGAACTACTAATGTACAAGATATGGATGAATCTATAAAGGCCTTACAAGGGGTAACTTCTAGTAAAAGTATTGATGAATCATTATCTAATTTTGAAAATTTTAAACTCTTGGTTGATTCTTTCAAGGAATATGCCTCCTAGCTAAGAGGACAAACTGAAACTGAATTAGAGGCAAGGATAGCAGAAAAAAAATTATTGAATATCACAAGAAAGTGTGCAAGTGCACATCACAAAGTTACAAAATGTTTGAAGGAAGTTCAAACCTAAGGGGAATAAGCACATAACGTATTTTCTTATTTCATGAAATGGTTGAATATCACATGAAGCATAAATGATGCTATTAGTATAATTGAAACACAAATAACCACTGTAGCATATACTTATGATTTGGTGCGATACAAAGATGATCAGACCTAGACTAGCATAATGCAGCTTCATGATAACTTCTTCACCCTATAGAGTCAAAGAGAAGAGACAGTCAAAAAACATGTGAAGCTAAGGGACTTAATAAAGATAAAATATATACCTATCTCAAGTGCTCTTGCCAGTACTGATAAACTCTCAAAGATAAATCTCAACCCTAGTACTCTGGAAAAAGGAGAAGAAAATATAATGGAACTTGAATTACAATACATGACACTTGTAGAAGAAAAGAGGCTTTGGGAAGAAGGAAAATCCACTTGCAAAGATATTTTGTAGAAGCTCAAAGGGTCAACATCCTCAGGTTGACAATTTTCACTCCTACGCATTTTTTTTTTATAAGTTTTCAGAATCCCTTATTACATAAAGACATAAAATATTTTTTTAATTCCCTCAGGGGAATACATATATCTAAGGGGGAGTATATAGATTTTATTTTTTTGCACGTCCTTTTCCATTGATGTCAAAGGGGGAGAGATCTAGTTGAAAAACACTTTGATCAAAATACTTGGAGAGATAATTAAGAATACTTGGAGAGATATTGAGAAAGAATTTTTGGGAGAGATATGTTTAAGGGGGAGACAAGATTTTAAAAATGTTTCAAGCTTTTGAAAATATTTGATGTGAATGTTTCCATCAATGACAAAGGGGAATATTGTTGGAAGTTCAAAGTCTATCATTGATGATGTAGGTTGACAACATGAGCATGAAGTGTATATATATTGCTTGATCCAGTGTTGTCATTGGTGTAAAAATTGTTATGATCATTCTAGCATAATTTGGAAGTATTTTTGGTGACATATATATAGTGAAAGTTGGTCTAGAAAGTATGGCTTATCAAGAAATTGGCTAAGTATTTTCTCTAAATTTTTTATGGTTCATTGCATCAGTTTTTGGGTTTGCACTTCACCGCAAGTGGAGATATAACTCTACGATTCAAACTACAATTTGAAGACATTAGATAACACTATTTTCAATATTTTGTGACATTCTATGAATTTTACCAAAATATATGAATGAAAATTCTTAGCCTTGTATATCATAGTTCCTTTTTGTATAGTGTATTAGTGTGGGAGATTCTGCATTTCTTCACAGATAATTATTTTACTTTGTGATGATGAAGAAAAGCTAATTGATGTTGGTTGAATGAGAATTCAAAGGAAGATCAAGCATTGAGGTCGCATGTTTGGCGAATTGCCTACATAAACTTGAAGGTTTTTGTGTTTAGGTCTATTTTTGGGCCAACCAAACATGTTTGATGCTTTGTGGAGGAAAAAAAAGTAACTTTATCTTATGTGGGATTTATATTAGGTCCATACTGACCTATCTTGATATAAATTGAATTTTGAATTAAGGTGTAAAGTGTGGATAATTTTTTTTAGGATGACATACTTAATTTTATAAGTTACTTCTAATTAGACCAACCTAATTGAAGTTATAATTGATATGGATATAAATAGGAGATTAAATTTAAAGCTTTTGGAGAGAGTATTGATGTGTGTGTGAGATAAGAAACATTGGATGATAAAGAGATAGCAAATTGTATGCGAGTGTTCAGAGATATATGACATGTATGGTGGTTCAACTATGTGTGTGATGTACTATTGAGCAAATTGTGAACAAAGTATGGTATTGATTCAGATTAGTGTGAAAATAATTTTTTACTTCATTGGAACTATAATCCGACATATGATAGATGTTATTGTATCGATTCAAATAGGAAGTATTTCCAACTCTTGTTTGTTCCTTCTCTGTGGGTTGTGAGCCTTTTTTAGGATAGTGTGCCCTATCCTAGCAGTGAGCCTTTCTATAATATCTTATATCCGAATATAATATATTGTGAGCTAATCCTCACCATGGTTTTTCCCTTTTTGAGGTTTTCCAAGTAAAAATATTGATGTTCATGTGTCATGTGATTTTGTGGATTTCTTAATGCTTTCATTCATCATTATAGTTATATTTATTCTAATAATTGGATGGCTTATGTTTAATTGGTTTAAAGGAATACTGATTCACCCCCCCTCTCAATATTTTGGGTGTTCAAAAAATTAGATCATGGTGCAAATCAAAATGAAGAAAATCTAGAAGAAGAAGATCAAGTAAAGATGTTAAAATTTGTTTCAAAGATTGATAAGAGACCTAGAATTAAAATTCAAAATTAAACGAGAAATTTAAACCTTGAGGAATTGATTGATTGGATCAATGATATGGAGGAATACTTTGAGTATGAAGAAATTTAAGATAAAAAAAGAGTGAGATTTTTGAAAACTAAGTTGAAAGGATATGTTGCTATCTAGTGGAAAGAAGTTCAATTAGATAAAAATAGGAGAGAAAAGGAGAAAATCACAAAGTGGGATATGATGGTGACAAAATTGAAGAATCAATTTATACATATTGATTATGAGCTTGAATTTTTGAAAAGATTCCAAAACCTGAGGAAAAAGGAGAAGTCTATGAAGGAATATACTAAATAATTTTGCAAGATGATCATTAGAGCTAGACATAGTGAAGCAAGCAAAGAGAAGGTTATGTGGTACACCAATGGACTAAGAAAAAACATCCAAGAAGAATTGAGCCTAGTGAGGATGACAATAGTTGAAGAAGCATACCAATTTTTTCTCAAGGTAGAAGAAAAGATGAATAAGAAGTTTGAACAAACACAAAGAAGTGTAAGAGGAAGATTTTATAGAAGTGGATCACAATCTGGAGAGAGAGGATCATATTCGGAGAAAAAAAAGGATGGGAAACCCTACCATAGTTAAGAGAAGGACGATAATTTATACCATAGAGGAAGAGAGGACATAAATATCTATTGCAATGATAGAGGATGTCATAACTCCTATTGCAATCATGGATATAGGAGAGATGAAGAAAGATCTAAGAAGAGACCATTCAGAGGAAAGTGTTTCAAGTGTGGAGGTGAAGGACATAGAGCATTTGAATTTCATTAGGGAAGTGTTGGTAAGAGGACTGCGAACACTAGAAGAAAAAATTAGTAGATGAAGAACCTATTGGATCACCTAGTTCAATTGGGAAACTAAAGAAATGTGAGGCATTAGAAATGAAGAGAGCTTTGATGCATGAAGAAGTGACTAAGGAACCACCACAAAGGAAGAGTTTGTTCAAGACAAGATGTAAATCTAGAGGAAAGGTATGTAAAGTTATCATTAATAGTGGTAGTACCAATAATTTAGTTTCAAAAGAGGTGGTAACCAAGTTGAATTTGAAGATGTTGAAACATCCAAAGCCTTAGAAGATAGCATGGATTCAGGATGAACATAAGATCTTGGTAAATGAGCAATGTTTGGTGAAATTTCATATAAGATCATATAATGATGAAGTGCTGTGTGATATTATTCCCATGGATGCATGCCATTTACTATTAGGAAGACCATGGAAATATGATAGGAAAGAAATTCATGATGGAAGGAAGAATACTTATACTGTGACTTCAAATGACACTAGAAATATATTGATACCTTTGGGATAAGAGGACAAAAGTGAAGTTTGTGGATTGCAAGACTATGTTTGGTAGATGGGAGGAAGTTTCTAGAAGGATTGAGGCATGACAACATGTGGTTTTCATTGATTCTAAAGAAGTACAGTAGTCCAGAGACATAGAATTCTATTACAAAGGATGAAGATCATTGCAAACAAAAGTTATAGAACTGTTAATAGAGTATGAGGACATCGTATCAAAGAATGTACTAGATGGATTACCATCAGTCTGGAGCATCAGTCATCACATAGATCTACTAGTGGGAGAATTTTTTCCAAACAAAGCAGAACATAGAATGACACCTACAGAAAATGTGGAGTTGAACAGACAAATACAAGAATTGTTGAAGAAGGGATTGATTAGAGAGAGCTTAATCCCATGTGTGGTACTTGTACTAGCACCAAAGAAGGATGTGTTGGTGGAGACCACCGAACCCAAAATCACCATCTGCAAAAAAAAACCTTCACAATGCACGAGAGAAGCACACACTATTTCACCAAAAGTGGATGTAAATTGAGATGCTATTAATTACATAATGTAAAACCTTTTAAAGGAAAGAAAAATGTAACAGTTGAACAACCACATAATACAAGAAAAAACTAATTACCGTATGTTAAACTTAACACACTAACACCCCCCCTTAAGTGCAAACTTGGGGAGAATTATTATGCAAAATAAAGATGCAATATGGGTCCCAGCTACACAACCATGTTAGGTACCCTTTTACAATGCAAAAAAGAATCTCTCGCAAGTAGAGAAAAGGAGAAAAACCCTGTGGGAAAAGAAACCATCTCCAAAAGAGAGAAAAACAAAACAAGAAGCATGGATGAAAGACTCGAGAACACCCTCAGGGACTACATACATCATGTATATAAAATTAGTGATCTCCCCATAGGAAGGAAAAATGGAGATATTATATCCCCCCATAATGAGGAATCTCTAATGCCAATGAAATATGCCTGAAAAACAAAAGATGATCCAATGCCTAGAAGCAACTCCTCTCCCCTTAGGAAGAAACAAGTCCACGAAGTGATGAAGAAGCCACTCCATGTCTAACTGAAAAGAGGGAGGAATTCTCCAAATAGAATAATCCACCACATAATAATGATCATAAAAAACCAAGAAATGTGGCAAATCAAGTGAAAGTGAAGGCTCATCAATTTCAATCTTTAAAGACAATCTAGATGTATCAACTGCCATGTTGAAAATGTCATCAAAGAGGAAAGAAATACCCTCAAGTATGTCTCCCAAATCTACAAGATGAGACTCAAAAAAATCTAAGATGCCTACCAAATACTCATCCAATAAAGCAAGATCTGAGGAATCAAAAATATCCTGTTGTGCTGAAGAACCAACCTTTGAAGCAATAGGAGATGAATCTACATAGGTTTTAAGAACTCTAAATTTCAAATGACCAATCTCTCCTAAGGAATTGTTATCAACACTAGCAAGAGGGGTGCAAGGCTCATAATCATCATCATCAATAAAATGAGAGAAGGAATATAGATGAGACTCATGATCAACTTTACCAACAACAATGACTTTGCCAGTATCAACCTCTCTAATGAAAGTAGAATCTAAAATGAACTCTACAGTCTTAGGTACCTCACCATGAGTAATCTAATAGATGGAGATCATATTTGTGTGCAAATCAGGAATCTCCTTTACACCTATCAAAATGCTGATAAAAAATCACTTTTGATTTACCTTTTGGGGGATCAAATGAATTCATTTAAATTTTATTTTTTATAAGTATGTAGTCCTTATTATAAGCTTCCCAAAAAGTATAATTTTAAATAAATTAATTTTATTATTATATTTATTTTTTATTTCTTGTGAATGTAGGTTTTTCACCGAAAATGAAGCTCTTTGTTCTACACATGTGGAAAAATAGAAGTCCTTGATCCAACAAAAAAAAATTGATGTAGGTGACATATTTCCTTGATCCAACAAAAAAATATTGAATTTTGATACATACAAAAAATGTTACATGTTATACAGCCCGCCTATGTCTAAACTGTAATTGGTTTGACTTTGAAACTTGATTAAGGAAAAAATATTCAATAAAACACTATCTAACCAAATGGAAGCACTAGATCCTATTGCAGGAGGTTGGTCACAAGGTCTAGTGTCCCCCACCCTCGTGGTACCGGAGGGCGTGTCACGCCAGCGCCGCTGGTCACATTAAAAATTTTACCAGCGCACTGTAGTTTATAGGGGGTCGTGCTACCCGATTCCTGCAGTCTAAAAAAAAAAAAGTGGAAGCACTAGATATAAGAGTCACAAATCTAAATTAGAAAGAATTAGAATTTTATCCTTCATGGAAAAAATTTATGCATTATACAGTGAGTGTCACTCCTTAAAAATGTTGTTTTATGAAAAAAATAGTTTTCAAGGGAGATGGAAAAAGAGGTGCAATCTAATTCCAAAAATTTTGAAAAAAATATATTTAGAATCTACAAACAAAATGTCATTAAATTCTAGTTTGAATCATCTTCAAATTCCTCATGGTTTAGCCGTTATAGGTGCTCGAAAGTGAAGATTTAGTTTGAAAAAAATATTTCAGTGTCCAGTTTGGCCAAAAATTGTAAACTACTATTGTGGGATCACCCTAGTACATCTCCGAAACAACCATCACCAATCTCAACATTGCCTACCCCCGCAACATCCAAAAGCTTACTATCTCCCAACAAAATCTCAGAAGTATTGGTAAGATGAAGGCCCAAAAAAGGATAGGGAGTAAAATCCATGTGGTGAGATGCTTCTGAATCCAAAAACCATCTATCATGACCAAAATGAATTGTAGAAGTTACCAATGCATTTCCTTTACCCATGTAGAGTTTATCTTCATTACCACTTGCAAATCCTACATTCCCTGATTGTGTAGGTTTGGATGATGATGGAGATGAAAATGCAGATGGAGATGGAGAGGTTGTAGAAGGAGTTACATGCGAGGGAAATGGGATATTGTTCTTCTAAAGAAGATGTGAGAGATTATCAATCTTCTTCGTATAACAATGGTGTTCATCATGCCCTTTCTTCTTGCAATACACACAACTGAACTTCTCCTTCTTAGGCTTGTCCTCTTTTGAAGAGGTGGAGGACTCATGGGACTCTATCTTAGCCTTAGGTTTCTTCTTCCCTTTGCTCTGAGATCCTTGTGCAACTAATGCATGATTCATAGAGACCCCCTCTAACTAGGAAAGTTTGGCTTGCTTCCTTGTCAAACAGTCACAAAATATCTCAAAAGAAGGCATTTGGAATGCATTTCCCAAGGCATCCATGGTGAAGTAGAAGGTAGAATAACAAACTGCAAATGGACCTCTCGGCTTAGACAAAATCAAGAAAATGGACTCTTTATCAATTTTTCTCTTCCCACATCCCGCCAATTGTGACCTCATAGATTTGAACTTGACTAGAAAATCATCAAAGGAAGGAAATGCATCAAGGGAAAGATAATTTAATTTTGCCTCTAGTTGCAAAGCATGAAACTCACTGACCTGACCAAACAGGTTATGTAACTTATCCCATATCTCCTTGGGTGTATCACACTCATCAATATGAAAAAAAAGACTATTAGAAACATTCAATTTTATCAGACCCATAGCTTTGTCACACTTGTTTCTATGGGAAAATATTTCATACTCCCTAGTAAGAGTGGGTTGGTTATCACTCAATGTGGACCACAAACCCTTATATTGGAGCAACCTATGCATTTTCATCTTCCAGGTATGGTAGTTATGGAGGGTTAACAATTCAATCAACTTAGGAGTTGCCATGACAAAAAAAGGAAAAAAATACACCAAACTGAATCCTCCAAAAAATATCAACCAATGCAACCTCTTAAAATTTGGTTTCCAACATCCAAAAAAATATTACTCAAGAAAAAGAAGGTTGAATCTAAAAAAATTGAGCAAAACAATTGTACACCTTACTATTTGTTTGTAGTAGATTCTCACAACAATGAAAACCAAATGAATGCACAAGTTTCCACAACTTGAAATTCTCTTCACAATCTATGAGAATTTCTCACACCAACCACACACATTGCAATACTATTTAAATAGAAAAAACATACCCACATTGCTAATGTGGGATAAATGTTCCCATAATAACTTCATAATAAACTTGGGCCCACACACTTTCGTTGCACATAATGAAACCCTAAATATTTTACTGCAAACTTTATGAAGTATAAAGTTTGAAAAAATATAGCCACCTCTTCAGCCAGAAGGAACACACACCTCCAAAGCATAGATTCATGCCTCCTCTGATTGTCACGCTTTAGAAGATTCAACAATAAACTCGACCGCTACTGATAGGGTTTCAAAAAGAAGATTGGAAAGAAAGAAAAACCATTGCAATGAGGATTAGGCCTTCAATAGGAAAAATATGTGGTCATATATGGGGATACACACCCTCCAAATAGGTTTCAAATGCCTTTCCTCCATGCGCACCCAACAAGTCTCCAAAGAGAAAAATTGAACCTCTTGTCAACTAATCGGGCCTCTTCAAATTTAAATGCCAATCAAAACTAAAATAATTCCTTCAAAAGAAAACGTGGCAGGGGAACCAAATCGGGCCTCTCCAAACTCCATGGAAGGAAAAAAATGTTCCTCCAATGTAGAGAAAAATTGATCCTCTTGGAAATCATTCTCTTCAATAGAGAGAATCGGGCTCTTCAGAAACTTTAATCATAGCTTGAAAAATATTGAATTCAAAATTTCCATAGTCATCACAAAAACATTGTTTCCAGATAAACAAAGGATTCACACCTCCAAACACACAAACAATAGCCTCTCTATGCACAATAAATGCAATGCCAAGAGGTTTTATACAAAACAAAAAAACACAAGCATTCACTAGCAAACAATGTAGAATCTCTCTTCCAAACAAAATTGACAAATAGGAAACTTTGAAATTTAATTTTTTTCAAATGCTAGAAAAAAAATTATCAAATAAATGATCTTAGAAACTTCTGATGAAAACTCTCAAAGGAAGGAAGGAATAATGGTTGGCTTTGATACCATGTTGGTGGAGACCACCAAACCAATAATCACCATCTACAACAAAAAAACTTCACAATGCATGAGAGAAGCACACACTATTTCACCAAAAGTGAATGTAAATTGAGATGCTATAAATTACATAATGCATAGCCTTTTAAAGGAAAGAAAAATGCAATGGGTGAACAACCACCCAGTACAAGAAAAAACTAATTACCCTATGTTAAAATCAACACACTAACAAGATGGAGAGTGGAGAATGTGTACAGACTCAAGAGCAATCAATAGGATCATATCCAAGTATAGATTCCCATTCCCAATGATGGATGACATTATGGATTGTTTGAGTGGAGAAAAGTATTTCACAAAGATTGACCTAAAGAGTGGATATTATCAAATCAGAATCAAAGAAGGAGATGATTGGAAGACCACATTTAATACTAATGAAGGATTGCATGAATGGTTAGTGATTCCTTTTGGATTGACCAGTGCACCTAGCACTTTCATGAGATAAATGAACGAGGTATTGAATAAATTCTTGGGTAAATTTTTTATTATCTATTTGGATGATATTCTAATTTTTAGTAAGACCAGAGAAGAAAATTTGTGGCACATAAAACAAGTATTACAGAGGTTGAGGGAGGAAAAATTGTTGGTAAACATCAAGAATTGTAGCTTTCTGAAGAAAAAGTTGGTATACTTGGGTTTTTTCATTTTTGTTGAAGGATTGAAGATGGACCTTGAGAAGGTTAGAGCAATTGTTGAGTGGCCTACACTAGTGAACATTAGAGAGGTAAGATCATTCCATGGATTGGAAATTTTCTACTAGAAATTCATTAGGAGCTTTAGTAGCATTTGCACACCCATGACAAAAACAATGAGGAGATAGGAAGGATTTGAAGTTTTGAATTGTTGAAGCAAAAGGTGATAGAGAAACTAGTGTTAGCATTGCCTGATTTTGACAAAGTATTTCAAGTTGATTGTGATGCTAGTAGAAATGCAATAGGAGTAGTGTTATGTTAAGAAGGAATACCCATAGCTTATTTCAGCGGGAAGTTGAATGATGCCAAAAGGAGATATTTGGTTTATGATCAAGAGTTCTATGCCATAATTCAAGCCTTAAAGAAGTGGAGACATTATTTATTGCCTAAGGAGTTTGTGTTGTACACTAATCATCAAGCCTTGTAGTATTTGAACAGTCAAGGTAAGTTGAATTAGAGACATATGAGATGGGTTGAGTTCTTGTAAATATATACATTCGTGTTGAAGCATAGGAGTGGTAAGTCAAATAAAGTTACAAATGCATTGAGTAGGAGAAGGAATTTTTTGACAAGAATGAAGATAGAAGTATTAGGTTTTGAAAATCTGAAACACATATATGAAGATGATCTATATTTTTTTGAAGCATGGAAAGCATATAAAGAACCAATAGTAATATATAGGAGTCAATGGTTGGATTATTTCATTCAAAAAGAGATGTTATTCAAATGAAATCAATTATGTATTCCAAGGAGTTCAATGAGCGATAATTTGATTAAGGATAAACATAGTGGTGGACTAGTAGGACATTTTGGGATAGATAAGATAGTAGCTTTGGTGAATAAACACTATTTTTTGGTAGCAGATATATAAGGAAATCAAGAAGTATGTTAAAATTTCTAAAATTTGTCAAGTAGAAAAAGGGAGTAGTCAGAATACTGGATTGTATAAACCTTTGATAATACCAAAGAGAATTTGAGAAGATATAAGCATGGATTTCATATTGGGATTACCAAGAATGTAGAGAGGATATGATTATATAATGATAGTAGTGGAAATTTTTTCTAAGATGGCACATTTTATTCCTTACAAGCAGACTAATGATGTTGTGCATGTTGTTGACTTGTTTTTCAAGTCTAGATTATGAGATTGCATGGATTATGAAAAAGCATAGTTTCAGACAGGGACACCAAGATCATTATATACTTTTGGAGGAAATTGTGGAAGAAGATGAAGACATACTTGAATTTCATTTAAGCATATCGCCCACAAACAAATGGAAAAATAGATGTAGTAAAAAGGAGTTTGGGTAACTTATTGAGATATTTGGTTGGAGATAAGGCAAGAAATTGGGACATAGTTATATTGCAAGAAGAGTTTGCATACAATAATTCAGTAAACTAGAGTACAAGGAAGACACCATTAAAGATTATGATAGGGATACATCCCACTAGAGTTGTAGAGCTCAGAGACATTAGTATGAAGAATAGGAGGAGTGAAAAAGCAAAATAATTTGAAGGATTCATGGAAAAATTGCATAGTTAGGTTCATAAACACTTGGAAGAGGACGCATAAGGAATTTTCTATTAGGGATGAAGTTATGGTATATCTCAAGAAGGAAAGGTTTCTAGTAGGAATATACAGTAATTTCCAGATGAGGAAGTTTGGACCATGTAATATTCTTAGGAAGTTTGACTCAAGAAACACATATGAAGTAGAGTTTCCAAAGACACTTGGTATATCACCTATTTTCAATATTGTAGACATCTATCAGTACCATGCAGGAAAATTAAGTGGGAGTAACAAAGAAGTTGGATTGGAGGAGCAGTTACCACATCAACCACCAAAATAGATTGAGTGGATCTTGGACACCAAAAATGGAAGGAGCACTAGGAACAAGCAGTACAAGGAGTACTTGGTAAAGTGGAAAGGAAGACCAGTTGGGGATTCATCATGGATTTCTTAGGTTGAGGTGGACCACTTTGGTTTCCCTCTAGCCCCTAGAAAGTGAAGGACTCACTTTTCATCCAACCCTGGGTGTCTGATGTAGGAGCATCCCTAATTGTAAAAAAATCTTGTATTAACCAAAAATATTTATTTTCTTGCAATTTAGTTTATAGCTATCTTAGTAGTTTCTTTTGTATTTTATCACATTGTCATCTCTCAACTCGTGGATTAGGATATTGGTTCTACAGAAGGTCATCTACAACATATCCATATTTTAGAGGATTTACATTCATTTGCAAAAAAGTTATCACTCTCAAAATTTCACTGTCAATTCTCAAACAGAGTATCAAGGCCTATCTAGCTCAAATTAGTTGTTTAGACCTTTTTAAGAATGTGCAGAGCTTAATGGAACATCATCCAAGGAATTTTAGGTCCAAGGGATCTTTCTTGGAGATCTCTAAGACATCCCATTTTTTGATGGGTTATCTTTTCATGTTCTTGGATGACCTACACGTTTGATTAGGGTTGTACGCCCTTGAGGCTAGAACAGATCATAATTGGAGCTAGAGGAATATTCATATTTAAGATCAGTTTTAATCATTTGGAAATAATTTAATTAGTTAGATCATTAGTTAGTAGAAGTTAGTTAGATTCAACCTTCAAGGTTATGGATTTTAATAAGGCCTTGTGCCAATTGTAATATCTTTTAATGCCCTTGTCGCAGGCCCGTGATCCCTAATCATTCCACATATATGGTATATGATGCATGTAAGAATGCAAGTTGTTGAATCAATGATAATTCATTTTTTTTAGAATTTCTTGTGTTATTTCCATTATGTAAAACTCTAGGCTACATGGTTGGACAATCCTTTCTAGACACTCCATTTGTGAGTGCACCACAATTTATTGGAAAATGGTAAAATAAACCTCAAAATGTATAATTTAGGAAATTAGGGGTTCAATCAGGTCGAATAAATTAAGGGGGGTAAAATATAGTGTGAAACTTTCAAGGGTGACCATTTTTTATGCTACACACATTCTAGTTGATCACTTGGACATACTATCACTTGGGAAGGTGCAATTTTGATCCTCACACTTCATTTTAATTATAGAACAATGTTTTATCTCTTATTACTACATTCAGTTATAGTGTTTCTCTATATCAAGAGTTTTCCAATTTTCCTTGGCATCAAGATATTTGGTGTTTTATCACAATTCTAGACTTGTTCCAATAATTGAGAGTTTCCAATGTTTCTAACATCATAATCATCTTGTCCTTTATTGTTTGGATTAAGGTTCCAGTGTTACTCAACTAGTGTGCTTTCAATGTTTTTTTATAGTAGGTTATCTCATTGAGTGGGGGCTATATGGTATCTCTTCTTATCTCTTATGGGGAGGTCTTTTTTCTCACATGGGGTTTTGAACTTCTCATTCTTCATGGAGAGTATTATTTTATCTTTTATCTCTTTGGTAGAGGAGTTTTGTCCACTAGGTTTTATTCTTTTCTCCATTTGTGAGAGATTGCACTTGCATTTTATATGGGTACCTAACATGGCCTCATAGACAGGACCCATCTGTTGTGCATGTTTTGCACACATGCCCTGCCGTAGGCAGGGACCCCCTTTTTTCTCTCCCGACAGGCTGCTTTGCTCCTATCTTTTTTTGTGTGCCCCATTTTCCAAGCCCAAATTGGTCATGTGCCTTCAAACGATCAAATTCCCCTTACCAAATTCACCTACTTGGGGTATTCAAGTCCAAGGAGAAACAAAGTCCCTTGTCCCTTTTCTTCCTTTTGTCTTGTTCCTGCTAACTTGGTCCCTGATCACTCGATTCGCTTTTTTCTACATTTTTGACTTTGGGGACAAGTTTCCTATGGATTTGGGATGTTTTTGTGGTGCCTAAGTGAACTTCCAAGGTTTCGTCAATGTTTCGTTAAGTTTAGATGGTTTTAGAACTTTCCTTCTGGAACTCCCTCCCTCTTTAGCTATTTTGAAACATCCGTGGACACCCGACGATCCGCTTTCCACATTTTTGACTTTGGGGACAACTCTCTGGTGGATTTGGGATGTTTTTGTGGTGCCTAAATGAACTACCAAAGTTTATCATTGGTTTGACTTTGGGGACAAGTTTCCTATGGATTTGGGATGTTTTTGTGGTGCCTAAGTGAACTTCCAAGGTTTCGTCAATGTTTCGTTAAGTTTAGATGGTTTTAGAACTTTCCTTCTGGAACTCCCTCCCTCTTTAGCTATTTTGAAACATCCGTGATCCGTGACTTTGGGGACAACTCTCGCCTTGAACTACCAAAGTTTCATCAATGTTTTGTTAAGTTTCGATGGTTTCGAAACATACTCCCTCCCTCTTTGGCTGTTTTGAAACATTCGTGGACCCCCGACGGTCCGCTTTCCACATTTTTGACTTTGGGGAAAACTTTTTGGTGGATTTGGGATGTTTTTGTGGTGCCTAAGTGAACTGCCAAGGTTTCATCAATGTTTCATTAAGTTTCGGTGGTTTCAGAAATTTCCCTCCAGAACTCCCTCCCTCTTTGGCTGTTTTGAAACATCCGTGGACCCGCGACAGTCCGCTTTCCACATTTTTGACTTTGGGGACAACTTTTTGGTAGATTTGGGATGTTTTGTGGTGCCTAAGTGAACTACCAAGGTTTTGTCAATGTTTTGTTAAGTTTCAAGGGTTTCAGAACTTCGTCCCTCTTTGGCCATTTTGGAACATCCGTGGAGCCCTAGCGACCAGGCCTCCAGGACCTAGCCCCTCTGCTGCCGTTTCTGGGACTCTGTCCTTCCATGGCTATTTTGAACATTTGTGGAGCCCTGGCGACCCGGCCTCTGGGACCCAGCCCCTTCGTGGCCATTTCTAGGACTCTATCCCTCCGTGGCTATTTTGGAACATCCGTGGAGCCCCGACGACCTGGCCTCCAGGACCCGACCCCTCTGTGGCCGTTTTGAACATCCATGGAGCCCCAACAACCCGGCCTTCAGAACCCGGCCACTCCATGGCCATTTCCAGGACTCCACCCCTTCGTCGTCATCTGGGACTTTCCTTTCGGGCTGTCATGTGCTCATTGCCTTTTCAAAAGGGTGGTGACCCTCTGCCTTTCCCCTTGCAAACTTCTTGTTTTTTCAAATGAGTCCAATCTTGAGGAAGTTTTTTTGGGCACTCTTCCTTCCCCTTTTCCCATGCGCTATAATTGTAAAATATTGGTTTTGCTAAGTTTTGTGAGGTCTGAGAACTTCCCTTCCGGTTTGTTGTCCCTCATTCGCTGCCCGTCCCCTTGGGCCTACATTAATGTTTATGGTCCAGATGAGCTCCAAATATGAATATTATGATCTTTTGATGATGCATGGATGGATCTAACAAGGATTTTGTAAGATTTGACTAACATTTTCTTTGATTTGTGTATGAAAGCACTTACGACGTTTCATGTACGTAGGATTGAAGGAGCCTACTACAGGTCCGTCAGGAGACCCATCGAAAAAGTTGAACAAGGAATGCGCATAGCTCCTGTCACCATTCATTTCATGTTTGCCTCTCCCGATAGCACCCACCAACAGGGTCGGCATTAGAAGAAGGCCTATGCCAAGGAATTCAAGGACAAAATTACAAGGGGTGGCCTTGAAGAAAGCATAAGGGAGTTGTCTGCTCGAATCAGGGGCAACCAATCTATTGGTGCCAATTGTCGATGGGCTCATTTGATCCAAGGAAGAACACTACAAACACATCAAGTAAGAAGACAACTTTTAGGCAGTTTCAGCTGTAGTAAAAGGGCAATCAACTAAATGATGAAATTGCTACAACACCTGAGCACTAGATGACAAAATAGGGAAAAGACAAAGATGTGTATCTAAGGGTTATTTTTAATTTTAGTTTATCAAATGAATTAAAAGCATAAACCCAAAGAAATAATGAAATGAAAAGGAACAATAATGAAAACACATAAAATGGAACAATCTCACCCAATGTTTTCATTCTTCATGGCTGATCTCCATTACACCTTCTAACTTGTTGATTTGTGTTGCCCTCAGATTGAACGTGTGAGCAATCCTTGACGAAGTCCTACACAAGCTTTGAAGGATTTTCTTCTAAACTACCTAAGCCTATGACAATATGATTAAAACTTAATGAAATATGACAATAATGCGACAATCTCTATGAAATATCTAAGTATGCCAGTGCGTTAGTGTGTAATCTAAAAATGAGAGGAAAATAGCATTTTATAGAAAATGCCATTTTGAATGGATGGAGGAGATTGTCTTTTGATAGAAACCTAAAATCAGAGGACGAGATTAAATTTGATAATCCCTAATCAAGGTTAGGGAAAAATCCTTAGACGAGTGGTTGAGATGTCATCTGAGAAGATCGGATCAGCGGTGGAGAATAAATGGGATAATTAATTAGAAAATAAAGATTTTCGAAAATCAAGAAGATAAAGACTACCTGATTTGTGAGATTCAAAAAATAGGGAAGATAAGAGTTGAACTGAAGATCAGATTTGGAAAATCAAGAATCTGCCCGATTACTTGATTTTTTGGAGGAATATTACCATATTGAATTAAATTAATTCAAAATATGGATCTTGTGAGATAATAAATAATCTTTTTCAGATTATTTACCAAAATGGACTATCAGTTAAGAATGTGATGACATTTTAAATAATTTTATTTATTTAAAATGAGAGGAATATTAATTTTGACAATTAGATAATTAGAGATAATTATTTAATTTAGCAGATAAGATTAATTAATTAAATAAATTATTCAATTCATTTAATTATGACAATTAGTGACATATTAAATAAATAAATAAAACTTATTTATTTAATAATCAGGAAGAAATGACTGAAAAGGGGTGATTAAATAAATTAAGAAATTTATTTAATTAGGGGAAGACTTAGATAATTAATGACGTATTTAATAAATAAATAAAATTTATTTATTTAATAATCATGAAGAATAAAAGGACATGAATTAATTAAATAATTATGGATTATTTAATCAATAGTTGAATGTGGACCAAGGACATAATTAAATGTCATAATTATGCTAGGATAAAAGTGGTTAAAAATAGAGCTTGCAGGCCTAGGTCATTTTTAAGTGTCTACATTTTGCCCCTCTTTGTCATAATGTAGCATGTTGCATTGTGACAAAGAAAATAAGTCAAAAATATGCCCCAGTGCAAAATACGATGAGGAAAAATGACGAGGGTAGCGGTATGCCCCCTCGAGAGGAAAGACGGGTTCCAAGAACATGGGTGTGCTCTTGAAATGGACGAGAAGACTAGAATATGAAAAGACAAAAAAAATGTTAATGCAAAAGATATGGATGATGAAGATGCAGACTAGATAAAAGAATCCTTCAAAACTTGCCAAAGAACTAATAGACATTGCTCGAATCATCATTG
This sequence comes from Sequoia sempervirens, assembly GCA_007258455.2. NCBI lineage: Eukaryota > Viridiplantae > Streptophyta > Pinopsida > Cupressales > Cupressaceae > Sequoia > Sequoia sempervirens. The sequence goes on along the minus strand of VDFB02290606.1, from coordinate 33,910 downwards.
GGCGGTAAAAATGACACAAATGGACAACAAACACCAAGATATGACATAGACCAAGGTGTGGAAGGTCATCCACTTGAAAAACAAACAGTCACATACAAGGAATGTCCTAACTCATACTAAGGGCGAAGTTACCCCAATCTTTTTGTCAAGATAATCCACATATAGCAGTCAAAGAAAATAAAATAGGCCAGGAGATGTCATCGCACCTCTAAATCCTTCATGGGACATCCTCGAGGTAGCTAGTAACATGACCAGAAAGACAAGACAGTAAAAATATAAGACAAAATAGCCAAGATAGTCAAAAGATAAGACAAGATAAACCAGAAAGATTAACAGCCATTTTATTTTGTTTGTCAAAGATTGATTTCTTGTCGGTTTGACAGTTTTGACAATTTAAGAGTTTTTCCAATTTGATGGTGTTGACAGTTTGACGAGGCCTATTGTCAAGAAGGACACATCCTGAAAAAGGAAAAGGACATTTTGACGAGGTCCAAATCCAAGGACACATCTTGAAGAGGACCAAAGAGTGACGAGACTGACATTGTTTTGACTAATATGTTTTGGCAAGTTGACTGATGTTGACTGTATGATTGATTGGACTGTGTTGTCTAATTTTGACCAATTTTGACATTGACGTTTCAAATAACTGTCTTGTGTCTGAGTTTGATGACGTCTGACTTATTTGACCGATGTGACGATTGTGACAAATGCCATGATTTTATTTGGGCCAACCTAAAAGGACTGACCTAATGTCTCGGGGACTCATCGACCGATGGCCTTGCCTACATAGCAAATGCACAAAGACAACATAGTTTGACAATGACATGGACTGACTAAAATGATTGACTTTGACTCCATTTTTAGGATTTTGACATTGATTTGGATGTTTTTGTGTTTTTCTTTAGGACGTTTTATGATTTTTAGGTCTTTCTTCAGGGCATTTTATGATGTTTTTGTCTTTTTGAAATATTCTAATTTTTTTGGACTTTTGAAATGTTTTGAGTTTTTTGGACTTTTTTGAAATGTTTTAATTTTTCTGGACTTTTGAAATGTTTTGATTTTTTTGGACTTTTGAAATGTTTTGAGGTGATCATGACAAATGCATATGACTGATTCCTACACATGAGAATCCAAGGACAAACATGATTGTGCCCCTAGTCAAGATGAATACCAATTGATAGGTGATGGTAACATTGTTTGACGTGGGAAGGACACATCCCAAAACAATGTGAGGATGGCAATAATGTGACTAAAGTATTGAGGTCTGCAGCTGGGCCAAGAACAAAGTCAAGTAATGTTTTGAATAATGTGCTTGTATGAATTAGACTCGTTGCATTTGGAATGACTTGGTTATGAATAAATGGGATGATGGAGCATCCTTAGACCGTTTGACAAGGGAAAGCCAAGATAGGTGACATACATGAAAGGATGAGAGGTGGCCTTGGTAAAAGATGAGACACATGAGACTAAGGGAATTGTCATATGATTTTCAAGGACTATGTCACATAAGGATAATGAGGTTTACGTCAGTAATGATATGATGTTTCACGGATAATGTATGACCAAAGGATAGGCATGTCAAAAGTTTTTCCAAAACATGATTTATGTGTGCCAATTTTATTTCAAGACCGAGATAGGTGGGAATGATATGGATTAAATGGTCGAATGCCAATTCCAAGAGGAAGGCCTAGGAGATGAGATGACTTGCCCCCAAGTGTAAGAGTCCACATAGATGATTTATTTTACACATGATGCCTGTTTGCCATGTTTTCACCATTGGATGAAATTTTTCTCTTTACTATTTTGTTGACTTTTTGGTTTTTTTGGTGTCACCAAGACGCCTGTTTGCCAGGTTTTCATTAGGGTGAATTTTTTTATCTTTTATCATTTTTTTTGTATTTTTGGTATTTGTAGATAGCCTGGATGCTTTAGATAACCACTGATTGTTCTGAATCCACTGATGGTGCCAATGTAGAAATTGGTGCCATGATATGTCAATAATGACCTTGCTGAAGGAGTTGTCTTGTCAGGATCATAGCGCTTGTATACAACTAATCAATGTCATTGTGATCCTTTCTGATACTAGAGTTGGCCTTATCAAAATACGCACATCGTAATAGAGTTCCATGAGAGTCCTTGTGGTAAAGAGTTTCTGCCATGATGTGATGGATTTGTGACGTGGGATCATTGGACTTTAGACGAGATGTAGGGTTATGACGAATGATGGTAGACGTGGAAAGATTGTTTGGATGTTTGGATGAATGACTTTTTATTTTCCAAACTTGGGATGGTGGATGACGGATTTTGGAGGGATGGTGTTTGGAACCAACACTTTTATATGCCTTTATTGATGACCATTTTGAAGGAGGTGGACATGTGTTATATGTGGGAGTCCTCTTGTCTTGTGGCTCCACATTGTGATTGACTTTTGTATTTGACTTGGTTTTTTTGTTTGATCCATCTTTCTGTGGGATCCATTTTAATTTCATTTGTCCACTTGTCCTTTTGTTTGATTCAATGGCCTTTGACATTTGATTTTGATCTTTTGATTTGTAAGACTTTTGTTTTTTCTGGTTCCAAAGGGAAGGTTTATTTATGATGGAATGACGGTTCATGGTGTGGGTGGAGGGGGTGTTGGTAGCAATCTTATGACAAGGATTTCTCATGGACTCCATTTTGACGTTTGTATCTGACAAAGTTGGCCCCAATATCGAGGAGGTACCACTGACATCATTTTATTTACTAAGGAATAGCCAAGACCTTGATGTCTAATTTTCCTGAAGCTGTATTGGTTCTAGAATGCCTTGCTCGTGTACGCCTAGTCCTTTGCCTTGATATTGCATGCTTTGACAGATTCTATTTCTAATGGGGTATTTGTTGTTTTGAAAGCAAGATGCTAACCCATCATTAGGTATGTGGATATTGTCACTTGTAATATTTTTGTTTGCAAGAAAGCCTACTCTGACAAAGATAGATGACCCTAGTTGATAAAGTGTCTTAGCTTCATTGTCAATTTGGACATATTCTTGACTGATATCTTTGGTCTGATCATGTGACATGTTAGGTTCAGATGATTTTGTTGGTACTTCAAAGGAAATATCGAAGCCATCATTATGTTTAGTGTCATCCAATGATTTTAACTATAAATTGATCATACACAAGAATTTCCCTAGTGGAAGATTCTTGTTTTGGAGGAATCGTGGGAAGTGTCAATAGTCGAGGCCTTTATAAGGTCAGAAAGTGTTTGATCATGAATGGCATAAAGGTCAAGGAGTGGATCATTTTGGACTTCTTGGTCAATGGTAGGGTCTTGGTTGAAGATGGGGTTGTCATGGATTTGGACATCTTGGTCAATGGTAGGGTCTTTGTCAAAGATGGGGTTGTCATGGATTTGGACTTCTTGATCAATGGTAGGGTCTTGGTCAAAGATGGGGTTGTCATGGGTGATGTAATTAGGATTAAAGTCTTTGTCAAGTTTTGGGGTATTTTGGATGTCATGATCATCTCAAAGAACTTCTTGGATTGACTGAAAGATAGGGTCATGGGATGGACTACCTTGTTCTTGACATGAGTGTGAGTTATAAGGTCATGCTTTGGACTTTCATTTTGAAATTTATCCTCAAGTCTATTAAATGGGATTTGACTTTGGACTATGATAGAATTTTAATTCAACTAGATGTGGCTTGTGAGGGGGTGACTTGAAAAGGATTAATGAACAAAGGACTAGGATAGGACGTGGGAACTTGGACTGGGCTAGTATATGAAGGACTAGGATAGGACATGGGGACTTGGACTGGACTAGTATATGGACTAGGATAGGACATGGGGACTTGGACTGGACTAGTATATGGACTAGGATAGGACATGGGGACTTGGACTGGACTAGCATGTGAGGGACAAGGATAGGACATGGAGTCTTGGACTGGATATGTCATGGAGTCTTAGACTAGATTGGTGTAAGGTTGATTGAAATAGGACATGGAGACTTGGACCAAATTGGTATGGTATGATGTGGGGACTTGACATGAGTTGGTAGATGGTTGATAAGGGATGTAGACTTGGACGGGATTAATAGGTGAAGGACTAGCAGACAGTTGACTTCCCTTGTCAAGGTTAGGATAAGGGTAATAAGTAGACGTGTGTTGGGAATTAATGGTAGGATTTGTGTTAAGTGACTGTTGATAGTGAGGGTAGACGGATGGAGGACTTGGACTGATTGGTTGTTGGTACGAAGGGTGTTGATTTTTGGCTTAGATAAATTCTCTCCTAAAGTCAAAGGCTTCTTGGCATCGACCTCTACAGAGTAATTCGTATTCAACTTTACTAGCAAGCCTATCAACATTTTGTTGAAGTGAAGACAAGGTGGTGGATGCCATGATGTTGTGAGATGATAATGATGTTTTTCTAAGGGAAATGACTAATGCAAGGTGATAAACTTGTCAAGAAAGGATACCAAATGCCAAGGTGACAATGAATACTAAATATGAAAATGTTGACCAAGGAAAATGACCAATGCCAAGTCTAGATGCCAAATGAGGACTATGATGGACAATATTTCAGTTCTAGTTTTTGAAAAAGATGTTTGAAAAATATATTTGACAAAAATGTTTGGATTCAGATTCTTGTCTATGAGAGTTTAAATTTCAATTAAGCAAATGCGTCGTTTCAAGTGGCAAATGCGTTGCAGTGTGCAGATGCGTCGTTTCAAGGATCAATTGCATGTTAGGAATGCACATGCAGCTTTGGAACTAATGAATGCGGTAGGATGTGACAAATGCGATTCTGTGAGACTCAGATGCGTCGTGACACATAAAAATGCAGTGTTTGTACAATCAAATGCGGTTCAGTTTTGCATATGCGGCTTTACAAAAAGCTAATGCATTGTAGGACAGGAAAATACAGTGTTATAAATGGAAAATGTGACTTGATATGTTAGATGCGGCTTTTTAAATTGCAAATGCAGCATGACAAGTCAGATGCAGCTTTTCAAATGGCACATGCGACGCGACAGATCAAATGTGATGTTATAAATGGAAAATGCGACTCGACATGTCAGATGCGTTGCATAGGAAAGTAGATGTGTTGTAGATAGACTGTTTAGATTAGTTTTGACTGAATTCTTGAAGTTTGACTTGGTTGTTTCTAGATGTTTGACCGTTGTTTGGTTTGTTTCAGTATCCAAAAAACACTTGCAAGCACGATATTTTGACTATAAGCAAGCACACATGAGACAAGTACAATCCTAAAAGGCCAATAGGCCAACGGTTTGTATACTTGATATAGCCCATCGATATACCCTAAATTGGTGCGGAACACCTCTCCTTCTCGAGAGCGGATAGCTTAGAATTTTGGTGGCATTGGCTCCCCTCCACAGTTCATTAACGTCATTCGAGCACACCAAATTCAGATTCTTGGGTAGTGACTTCCCAAGAATTGCTATCTCTGCTCAAAGGGATCAATAGTGAGTGTCTTCGAGCATGATATTGTACCCTGCACTATATCAAGCAATGACCAAAAAAAGTTGGACTCTAAGACAAGAAGTGTTTAGTAAGGGCATTCCGTTCGTAGGCCATGATCCATGTGACGAGAGTCCCCTTTCAGATCCATCTCGTTGGAACCATACGCGTGATTCTTGGGCTTTCCCCAAGAATCCACTTGTATATACCGGCTGGAAGTCCCTCGGTGTCAGGGTACTACCGGTCTGAGTCGTCCTGGGGTGAGTACTTTTTCCCACCAGAACAAGCCCAAGTTCTAGAGTTAGTAACCGTTTCTCTTACACCCAGGATCTCACAAGTGCGCAAGGGGAGAGAATACTTTGATATACCAAATTGTGAGGGTGTATAACAGATAAAATGGGTTTGGTTTTCTGATCACTGAGTTTTCACAAGGTGAGAGAATAGTCACCTACCATTTGTTTAAACACAATCAGACACTTGCAAACAAAATTCATTTTAGAGCACCAAAGGAAATGTTCCTAAATTAAAAAATGCAAACAAGTGGTTTGAGAGATAAATCTTCAACAAACGTAGCTGCAAAACCACATGTCAGTAGTTTGAATATATGTCTTTGACCCACGAAAAACTCCAACACCACTTTCTGCCAACAAAGATTAGTAACCAATTTTTTTTTAATGACAACAACAAATTAAAACAGTGATAACTTTCTCAAAACTTAAGGAAATTTTAAATCATTTGAATCCATGGAAAGCTGAAAATCAAACCTTCAAAACTCATTAATTATTTTCTAAGATTCTGCACAAAAAAAATGTTATAGGCAAAAGAAAACACGGGTTTTAAAAGCTAGATTAAAAAAACAACAAATACTAAAGCAGCCATAACTTTCTCAAATCTTAACAAAATTTTAAACCATTTGAAGTTTTAGAAAGCTAAGGACAAGGCCTAAAAAACCTAGATAATCATTTTTAAAAATTTCATGTGCCCATTTTTATGTGCTCAAGAAAAGGTGACGGGATTTCGTATGAATTCTTGGTTGTAACCTGCAAAATAGTGAAAACAAACAAGAAAAGACATTTTTTTCTACAAAACGTCAGGTTCACCAATGTATCTATGGGTTATTTTTAATTTTAGTTTATCAAACGAATTGAAAGCATAAACCCAAAGAAATAATGAAGTGTAAAGGAACAATAAACAAAAACACATAAAATGGAACAATCTCACCAAATGTTTTCATTCTCCATGGCTGATCTCCATTACACCTTCTAACTTGCTGATTTGTGTTGCCCTCAGATTGAACATGTGAGCAATCCTTGACGAATTCCTACACAAGCTTTGAAGGATTTTCTTCTAAACTGCCTATGCCTATGACAATATGATTAAAACTTAATGAAATATGACAATAATGCAACAATCTCTATGAAATATCTAAGTATGTCAATGCGTCAGTGTGTAATCTAAAAATGAGAGGAAAATAGCATTTTATAGAAAATGCCATTTTGAATGGACGGACGAGATTGTCTTTTGATAGAGACCTAAAATCAGAGGACAAGATTAAATTTGATAATCCCTAATCAGGGTTAGGGAAAAATCCTTAGATGAGTGGTTGAGATGTCATATGAGAAGATCAGATCGACGGTGGAGAATAAATGAGATAATTAATTAGAAAATAAAGATTTTCAAAAATCAAGAAGATAAAGACTGCCTAATTTGTGAGATTCAAAAAATCAAGAAGATAAGAGTTGAATTGAAGATCAAATTTGGAAAATCAAGAATCTGCCCAATTACTTGATTTTTTGGAGGAATATTACCATATTGAATTAAATTAATTCAAAATATGGATTTTGTGAGAATAAATAATCTTTTTCAGATTATTTACCAAATGGACTATTAGTTAAGAATGTGATGACATTTTAAATAATTTTATTTATTTAAAATGAGAGGAATATTAATTTTGACAATTAAATAATTAAAGATAATTATTTAATTTAGCAGATAAGATTAATTAATTAAATAAATTAATCAATTCATTTAATTATGACAATTAGTGACATTAAATAAATAAATAAAACTTATTTATTTAATAATTAGGAAGAAATGACTAAAAAAGGGTGATTAAATAAATTAAGAAATTTATTTAATTAGGGGAAGACTTAGATAATTAATGACATATTTAATAAATAAATAAAATTTATTTATTTAATAATCATGAAGAATAAAAGGACATGAATTAATTAAATAATTATGGATTATTTAATCAATAGTCGAATGTGGACCAAGGACATAATTAAATGTCATAATTATGCTAGGATGAAAGTGGTTAAAAATAGAGCTTGCAGGCCTAGGTCATTTTTAAGTGTCTACAAGATGTATTTTAAAATTGTTGGATAATGGGGGGTAGATGAAACCCTAATGTAAATCAAATATGGGCCATTTGATGTAATTCAATCCTAACCATTCATTTGGGCTTTGGAAAACTATAATAGGGGATTTCCCCTCATTTGTAAGGGTTGGAGAGCTATTGTAAAAAACATCTGCAGCAATAGAAGATAGCATTGCATGATTTTATGGATGTTCTCTTTGATTTTTCTTATCTTGCATACATGGTTCTACCTTCTATGTTTGTTTTAGTATTAGTTTCTTGAATGGTTGTCATGATGATGTTGTTATAGTATTTGATGAGCTTCTAGCCCATACTTTTAGCACTTGTTGATGACAAGCTACTGTGCAAAGTTAGCCTGGGCTTCTTTCTGTTATTGTTGCAACCTAGTTCAATTGCATGTTCATGATGTGTATGTGTAATTTGTAAATCAGCAGACTTTAGAAGATTGCATTGGTTTTGTGTAGTTGTAGGTTTCTCTTGGTCGAGCAAAATTCAATTAAATAGGAAGCCTGTATACTGTAGCAGCCTCCATGATCACTGTTCATTCGTAGTTTTAGGTCTAGGAACTTCCTCTCTCCCCTGCTCTTTTTCCTTTTTTTTAATGAGTGGCCTATGCTAAGGGTCATTACACATTGTAGAGCTAAATCCAATGATAAAATGGAGTTCAAGACTGATGTTTGAACCTATAGAAAATGCATAGCAACTTCCTCATCTTAAGAACTCCATTTCAAGACCCAACTTCCCATGCTTTGTAACTCATCCGTAAGTCTTCCTTGTGATTCCAACAAATCACATAAATCAGCTGAGATATTTCAAGCACTGTTAAGACCTGACTTTAGAGACCTTGGGATAGTGCTCTGCATTCTGATTGTGGAAGATTGTCTTTCAAGAGAGGTAGTACATCTACGCACTGCCTGTGTTGAGAAGTGCATAAAAAACACATCAACACCAAAGTAAGTGCACCAATACGGTTCCCAAAAAGGGGGCTTAAGTGGCCACTTTTTTTCTAAAATTAGGAAATGTTGACCTTGGATGTGAAATTGAGGATAGTTACACTCAAAATTTTGAGATGGAACAAAAACAAGGATCGAAGTGCTCCGAGTCTACTTTCTAAACTACTAATTTATTTTGAAAATGGTTGAGATTAAGGGGTTCAAAAGAGGGATATACATAAATTGGTGTTGTTTTTGTCAGAAAAACATAACATAGCAACTCTTGTACCGAAGCATGGTGAACTTTTGTAGTATTTTTAAAATGCTATGGTTAGAAGTTAGGTAATAGCATCTAGTTGGTGCACAATTTTTCTGATAATTTTTTAATGAATATTTAATTTTTTACTAATTTTCTAAGTGGGCACTTCCTGAAAAGCAGAATTTTGGCCGTGCTCCCCTACAAATTTTTGAAAATAATTGATTTTTTTTCTTTTTTTTTTTAATTTGTAGAATGGAGTCTAGTTTCTAAAAATGTAGTTTATTTGAAATTTTGATGAACACTTAATTTATAACAAAAAACACTAAACACTGTTTTTTGACAAAAAATAGACATACAAACAAAAGAAATTATGGATGAAAGGCTTAACATTGTCGAAAAGTGAAAAAAATTACATCGTTGGATAGCTAAGAGAGAACCTAACATTACCCATGTTTTTGATTTTGTCAATATTGAACTAGATGCAATCTTGATGGTGAGCACGAACCGTGAAAAATTATAGAATTTGCAAAAACACGTCTGTAGCCTTATTGGGAATGCCCTCCAAGCCTTTGGGTTGGTATTCCAAGGCAAATAATTTCACTTTTTTCTTTTTTTTAATGCGAAATAATGCGTGTGCGCTATAACGTGAGCGCATTTTTAAAAAAAAATCATAAGTGGCCAAAAAATTGGTACCCAACTTCATGCACCCGCCCACCATCTTTGTATCATTTGCATAATATTCTACTCCCTAAATTGTACTTAAGGGGTATGTTGGTGTAAATAGGTGTTTTACCTATATGGTTGTCTAATAGTTCCTTTTTACATGTTAAGTCCACTTAGGTCCTAGGTGTGCTTTCTAGAAGTCTTAGTTGTCTAGGTAAGATCTTATCGTAGCTTATCTACTTTGGATTCTATTTAATGCTTGTGTCCTAAGTCATTTAATATTGTTGAGGTATTTGTCTCATTGTATAGGATTAAAACAAATGTCAAGATATTGTCTAATCCTATCTCATAACTTGTCTTTATAAGAAAGGCATCATATGCACATTTACATATTCAATCTAGAAATATTGCATCCATAATCATAGCATGGTATTCTTTCCATTTCACTCTTGTGGAAGTTATTCTTGTCTTGCAAGTGATCTTAGGGTGTTGGGAGTTTACCATTAACTCCTATGAAAAAAATCCTATAGAACTAAACTTAAATATCAAAATTTTATCTAGAAAGTAATTGTTCAATTACACCTTAGAATTCAACATTCATTAAAATTCAGTTTATTCCTTATCACATGTGGGAAAATTCAAGTGAACTAGTTCATTTTATATTTTAAAAGGTTTATTTCCCTTGGATCTCAATTTCCTACAAGCAAGTACTTTTGTGGAACTTCTTAACTTAACTAGGTATGCAGGAAAATTTTATACAACTAGATTTTGGACCTATTATAGTGGTAACATTATTAAGCGAATTTCTTCCTTCTCTTAGTGAATTTTAAGAGACTTCCAAAAGTAATAGGGATCAATTTTGGATACTCTATCTAACCATGATGAATTTTTGGCTCTTGGGACAACTAATTTTGGAAACTTGGCTAATTTTGGAAATTGAAGACATTGAGGAACCAAGCTAAACCTAATCAAAAAAGGGGGTCCACATTTTGCTAAAAAATGGGGCGTGTTGTGAAAAAGGCACAACAAGATCCTTGATTATGAATTATTGCACATCAAGTGTCTTTAAATACCAAGACAACAATTCTAAATGTATAAACATTTACTTTATGTTTGTTCATAATGGCTAATGGATTATGTAGGAGTCAACAAAAAAATTGTCGTTTGAATTTTAAATTTTCAGGTCAATTAGACATTGTGCGAGATTGATCCCACACACCAAAATATTGTCCTAGGACATGAATGTGTTAATATCATGCTCTAGGGAAGGAATGCATGGGAGTGTGTGTAAGGATATGTGTAATAAATAGTTAAGGTATAGGAATATGTATGAATACAAACAAAATAAGTTCAGATGCATACGAATGAGTGTAAAGAAAAATGGGTTACATATCATAAAATAAATCCAACTTTACTATTAGTATATACCACTTGTCAAAATCTAATTATATTGAGTTGCTCCGTCAAAATAGGCCCAAACCTAAATAAAAATCGGTAATGGTTATGCCAAATTCATCCTCATAATATTAAATTATTATTTTTCCAACAACTTTTTAAAATAAGAATGCATCATATAAGATTTTTTGAAAAGAGATGGAATCTATCTTATTTTGATTTTCTTAGATTATCTTTTTATAAAATATACCATATTAAAATTTCAATTCCAAAGAACAATATATTCATTTTTATTAGAAAAAATAAATTATAAACTACATAAAAGTGCTTTAGAATTTAATTGTGCAAAAAAAAAATTATAAACTACTTAAAAGTACTTTAGAATTTAATTATGCAATTTTTTTAGCATCAACATTCTACATCACAATCATTTATGACACAAAAAAGAACTATAAATAAATTACAAAACTAAATACCAAAATAAAGAAAAAACAGAATACTTTTTATTTTAAAATTATCCCTGACATATTTTTTTCAATCTATTCCTTTTTCCAAAATATACTTTCACTCCAAACATCACAATTAAAAAAACAATCAAACCCTAAAAAGAAATGCCAAAAGGAAGGTCGCCCTCAGAACTCTGTGGAAGAGTGCCAGAGACATCCGTACAAGAGCAGAAACGTGTACCCTTTCACTTCTTTCGCTTTGACGGTAACCAAAGAACTATAAAAGAAACCATTAATATTCTGTGCTTAGTTCACACAGCAACTTGTTCCCGTTCAAACGGGAAGCAATGAGAAGAAAAGAAATCCTGCTTAGCTAGCGGAAATATATTATCCTGTATAAAATCATTCCCCGAACCTTATTTCAAGGCACGAAAGAATGAGAGAATATATGCTACGCTGTAGCCATGTGGTTTTCTCTTGTTTTCTCTTTGTACTTGAAGATACTTGGCTTTCACATCCCAATGTTTTATCTTTTCTCTGGGTCAAATCAATTGTTCCAAAAGATTTTATTATTCATATTTGTTATTCATATCGATTCAAGGGGGGACAGGATGAAAGACTAGTAGCCACGGAATAACTCCTTATTCCAGAAGTTTTTCTTTTCTTATGAGGTGACTTGGCTTAAACAGAAATCTATATATATTCTAGTGGGACTAGGGGCCAAACGAGATTTGCTTTTGAGATCACAGAATCCCAAATATTTTTTTTGGGCATTGAGTAGAGAACTGAATAAGTGCTTTGTTTAAGCTTTTGCTCGATCCAGCTAGCAAGTTGGACAAGGAAAGACAAAGGAAGAACAAAGGATAAAACAAAATAAAAATGTGACAGGAATGCTCAGAATTCGTTGTTTCAAAAGAAAAAGAAATGGGCTCCTCATTTTTTTATGGTATGTAACTTCAACCAAGTCATAATATGATTGGATTCATTTAAAGGAATGATTGACAAGAGGGTATATCAAAAGTTGCACTCACCCCAAAAGCTACTGTGAGATTGCCTCAGTAGAGTCCAACAACTGGATTATCAGATGTTGCCTTTTGCATGTAATTATTGTTTGGAAAGTTTGTTGGAAAGTTTTCAATCATGCCCAACTCCAACTACCTAGATAGCCAAACTAGACTGGATATCTCTATATAATTTTGGAGAAAAGACCAAATCAGGGGCATCCAAAGACCAAATCAGGGGCATCCCGTGTATCTAGACAAGGTTTTTAGTTTAGAAGTTGTATTACTTAAACATCCCACTTGGGTTTTGAAAAGAAAGACAGTGAAAGATGGCGTGGAAAAAAATGCATGCCAGGACAAGTTATAGGCTTAAAAAAGAATCATTAAATCATTCTAAACTAATTGTCTATTAACTATGGCACATCCACGTCAAAGTAGATTGGAGTTTAGCAGGAAATCCATTATATTATTGAGGAGCATGAAAGTAAGAAATGACCCATGATTCAACACCAGTTATTCTTCATAAGAAAAAGATAAAAGTTTGCATGTGCTTACATATATTTCTTACCAATAACAGATCTCCATAATCATAGTGCAGGCCTTATAATAATGCCTATGCATAGCTTAATATATCTTGCTTTGATAGGTCCTTTTACATTCCGTATGAACAAGGAGACAATGATTACACTAAATTACTAGTTATATAGTTTCTCTAGTAAATAATTAGAAAAAGAGTATGGCACCTAAGATAGCAAAAATTCTATTTGGAATAAAACAAGTAATATTATAAGATTTGATATCCATAATGTTTCTCTTTGATCTCATCTATTTATCTTGCACGGTGGAGAGGATTCTCAGCTCCTCTACTTGCTATTTTGAAATGGAAAATAAGTTAAGGCCTATAATTTTGTGTCGCCATGTTATAATGTTGGTCATGAAAGGGAATAAATCCTTCTTAAAAGCTATGGAATTTTGGGTGGCTTAATTTGAATGGACCCTTGTTCTATATATTGTATTTCTTTTTTTTTAGTTGAATAATATTTAAATTGTAATTTAGAAAATAATAGTTATGAAGATTTCAAGAAATGAAAGTATTAATTTAGATTGTTGAATATGTTAGTCTTTGTCATTCATATATATATATATATAGAAAATACACATAAGAGTTAAAAAATTTGGAACATAAGAGTCACAAAGTCTTATACACTATAAGCCAAGGGTATTTTGGACATCATCACGACCTATCATAATTGTGTAATTTATGTCTATTAATTGATTTTTAAATTATGTTATCTTTTAATATAATATAATTATTTTCTAGGCTTCTTATTCCTTAGCCAGGTAATTATTTAAAAACTGTAATTCTATTTATGTAGAAATATTTAATATTTTTTGTGAGGCATTCAAAGTAGTTAGGGTGTTTTTTATGAAAGTTTATTTAGAAACAATGGTTACAATATGCATCTAAAAAAAATCTTTTTTGTTGTTGAGATATGTGAGTCCATCGACTTCTCAAATAAAGATTAAGATGATTTATCTTAAGAACTTATCAAGAGGTGTCAAGAGTTATTATTATTGTCTTAATTATCTTTCCCTAGACATACACATTTTTTTCCTAACGATTATCTCCTCATTTTTCCTAGATAGTCCTCATTCTAGCTTTCTAACACTCAAATTATTATTTTTAGTCTCCTTTCATCTTTACCATTTACCTTCTTAATTTATTTCCCTATTCAAAGAACATCATTAGCTCAACTTCTAATGTGACATGAATGTAAAAATATCAAATAATGTTTGTGTTGGCATATTCAAATTAGCTAGAGTATTATTTCTCAAACAAAAATATGTATATTTAAATAATGATTATAAACACACCTAAAAGTGACCTAATATTTTATTTTATCAATATTTGTGAGTCCAATTGAGGATAATGATGGTTTGGATTATTATTGTTGTCTTACTCACCTTTCCCTTGATGCCATTTTTTTCCAAAACACTTATCTCCTAGCTTCCCTTATATTGTCTTATTTATAGCCTTCTAATACCCAAACGCCCTCTTTGACCCTTACAATTTCCTTTATTAAAGCCCTTTTCCTATCAAGACATCATTTTCACCTTTTTTTGTCTTCCTTACCCCCCATAGTTGACTACGTGATGATACATATAAAATTTATTTTATATATCATTGATCTAGTTTGTTATGTTTTCTATTTTAGAAATAGTTTGAAGGTATTAGACCCCTAATTTTAGGTTTCTCAACTCTATTTCCTAGAGTATAAGTTAATGATATTCTCTTCTCATGGGTACATCAACTTATTTACTATTAGAGGATTTCTAGAGGACAATGCGAAGAAATGTTGTGACTAGGTGTTATACACCTCACATGTCCTACGACTAGTTGAATTATTTAATAATTATTAAATATTATGTTAGGCACTTTTCACAATGTGTCATATTTCTTATGATATTGTAAGAAGTCATTGAGTAAGGGGTTACTAACTAGACTATGATTAGAACCATTGATCAACTAAAAATAGCCATGTATAAGAGGTATGTAAATAATTTTTTGCCTCATCTTGTAGTTCTTGGGATTTAATTGTACTTACTTGGTCTTGGTAGTGAAATGGTCAAGGATTAAAGCATAAAATTGTGTCACTCTTTTGGGTAAGTCCCTTTTTAGGTTTAGTTGAACCCATTGGCCAAATAGATGTTTGACACAACAAACCATGTGGTGGATACAACATGAACATTGTTCCAAGGAAGTTCAACCAAGTAAAGTTTGATCCAACACACAAAATAATATAAGCATCAAATATAGCTAAAAATTGTTATTTTGCCTCTATTTTTGGTTTGTCACACTTGTTTGACTAAACAAAAGGGATAGATGAAATTGGGCACTATTTGTACAAATGTCTCATATTTTCTCAAGCTAGTTGACTATGATCATCAATTTTTTTTTATTTTATGAAATTTATAGTATTTTTATGTATTGTGGAAGAAAAACACTAAATTCATAAGTGTTTTAGGTTTTATTGAAACTATATATCCATGGTTTATTAGTGAATTAATAACTATATGTAGTGTGTGCATGAAAATTGCAAAAGAATTAAACAACATAACAATCAAATAAAACACTCAAGATTAGACATAGAAAATCAAACACACATACAACTCAAAGTATGTTAGACTCCCTGTTGTGTATATTTCCCTTGATGTTTAATTTGATGTGTGCTCACTCATGATTTTGGAAACATAACTACACTTTGTTATAAAATGAGACTGTGATAATAAAATGGCTATGTCATGGATATATATGATAGGAGTAAACAAGGATGGATAGTTGAGATCAAGGGTGGAGGATGATGTTGATCTCTCAAGCCACAATATTGTGCCAATTGGCACAATGCGAGGGATTGAGAGGGAGATTGTATCCTTGGAGTAAGGAGAAAATCTTTCTATAAATAGATTTGTTATCCTTACACTCCAAAGGTTTGGGGGAGAAAGGAATAAAGTAATTTAAATTCCTTTGGAAGTGCTTTTGGGAAGGACCCATGTGGGTTTCCATCCCAAAAGGGAAAAGCCTTTAGGTCTAGGGTACAAAGTGGGTTGGTGATAAATGGAAAGGGGTTAATCCCTTTCCTCATCATGGATTAGGAATGTGCAAGTGATTAAGGTGGTAGATTAAGATTATATCATGAATAGGATTAAAGAAAAGTGGGGGTGATGGAGGAAGTGACATTTGAAGAGAGAAAATAGGGGAATTATTTAATAATTTTTATTTAATTAATGTGAGGAAATAGGAGGGTAAATTAAATAAATAGAAATATTTATTTAATTTAGAGGGAGAAGGTGGTAAAGATAAATATATGGTAAGTAATTAAATTAATTAAATACTTTAGGGCTTAGGAAAAATTAGAAGGAGAAGGATAATATTAATTAAATATCAATGATGGGGAATAAGATGAAATAGGGGATAAAATTGACCAAATACGAGTGGTCAATTTTAGGTATCTACATTGTGCCCCTATTTGAAATAACATTAGAATAATGATGTTTCAATGAAAAATAAAACATAGTCAAGATGAAGAAAGCTAGGTGACATAGATGCCCCAATGTGGAGAACATAGTAAGAAGAATGATTAGGGTGGATGATGCCCCCTCAAGAGGGAAGATGGGAAAAAGGGGTCTGCATGGCCACTTGAAAGAATAGAAGGGTTGAAGAATGAGGTGTTCAATAAAAAATGAAGAAGAATAAAATAAACATGAAAAAAAAAGCTATGGGAAGAAATAATAGTGTGAAATGTGACAAGGGTTAATTAGGGGGATGTAAATAGTAATTGAAAGATAATTACTATTCATTTTAATCCTAAGTAAATAGTGATTTGGTAAGGAGAAAATTGAGGAGCGATGGTATGATGGTGAATGTACCATCTATGGACCACTGCATGGACTAGGTGAGGGTGGTAGGACAAAGAGGAGGTAGAGACAACCAAGTATGCAATTCTAAATTTTCCTTAAGCTAGGTTGAAAAACATGTGTGATGGATTCACCCAACATGATTAGGAAAATCTACCCACAAAAGGGTGAATGTGTAGGCTTAGGGGTGAATGTGTTGTAGAGAGACGAATATGCCATTTCTAGGGAAAATCTACCAAAATAAAGTCAGATATAGCTAAATATAGGAAAATCCACTAAAACATAGGGAATCCACCAAAATAAAGGTAAATGTGCCTATCAATAGGTGAATAGGTGAAAATAAAGGCATATGTGCTCTAAAATGGTGAATGTGTCGACAAAGAGGAGAATACTACTATAAAAGGGAAAATTTGTGGAAGGGGGTCAAAAATTCACCAACAAGAGAATTTGGCATGGCATACATGACACAAATTTCAATGACTTGGGCTCATTGAGCCCTACTAATGTCCCTAGTTGAGTGATGGAGGTCAAATATGAACACTTCTTATCTCCCCACAAGGGATATGTTGATCAAATTGGAGGATGTATGGAGGATATTGTGATGGCCAATTAGAGGCCCATGGGGATACAAAATGATTGAGTTGATGGAAGCCATTCTATATAGATTGTTCTAGAGGAATGATGTCCCAATGAGGGGAAATGGCTAGACCTTGACCAATGCATGCAATTGGTGCTAGGGATAGCCATATATCTATGTAGATTAGTGAACTTGGGGTGATTCCTAACTAGAGTGGTATGTTCTTTATGCTGACTTTAGGGAGTGTGTGACTGATATGGTCACACACCAATAGATATTTATGTAGGGTCCATGCATTTTTTCCCATCTATACAAGGACCTTCACATGATTTTCTATAGAGGTAGGAAAAGTATGACACACATTATACTTCTATAAATATGTGCATGAGGGCATATTGTTGTGACCTGACCAATGGGTCAAAGGAGGGATAGGGATGTAGATGATCCCATTTTTTCAATTAGAGGGGAGGAATGTGGTATAGGAGGTCCAGGGAATGTTGCACTAGTAATAGGTGTTGAATGCTATTGAGGAGGGGTATATTGGGTGGAGGTTGTTTCGAGAAAAGAGGGGATGCTAAGAGGATGGTCGATACGAATGGTACATTTTCACTACATTCTACATCATCAGGTGATATCCATATTTGAGTGAGTGATATTAGTCTAACAAGGTGACTAGATAGTTTGTGGTGATAGAGGATGTGATCAATTGGGGACATTTATTCTCATGAGTTACCAAGGAGGTGGTAAATTGGAGACCATAGGTGGAATGAAGGAAAATGGCGAAGGACTGTGTTAGAACTATAGAATTTTGAAAATTTTACATTCTATTGCATCCAAAAGTTCCAGTATTAAGTTCTCATCATAAGCATCAAGGTCCCTCTTTGTATTGTCTTGCTTGTTTTCTGTCGTAAAAGCCATTGAATCCATCAAGTCTTTCATTTTTCATTAAAAGACCTGAATCGACAAGACATTGTAAAAGTCTCCCCGACCTAGTTTTTCACTAATATATGTTTGTTGCAGACTATCGGCAAGACAATTCGCTTGTTTTGGCGACAAAAGGAATCATTTCGATAAAGGGGAGTCATTGTCAGAGTAAAGTCATAGCAAATACAGTGTGTTTCACCGACCGGTGCATGTGGAAGTTTATCGCTCAAGATAAAGGTGTTCGGGAAAATGTTTCAACGAACTAATTTTTTTTTGCCGACAGGCATCCTAAAAAAAGTATATCGACATATGTTGGGGCATCAGTCTAATGTCAGGGCGAAGACAATATGTTATACCGACTAATGCATAAAGGTGTTGTTTCGGCCACATTAATTGGTATCAGTATGAACTCATAACAAAATCATTTTGTTTTACCGATTGACTTGCAAATAGATGTCTCGGTAAGACTTATGTGCATTGGGGAAGGTCTAGGCGAAGGGGCTATTGTTTGGCCGAACTAAGTTCAAAGGTATTTTAAACTTATCGGTGAGAAGCTATGGAGTCTTGCCAATTCAAATCTTATGCCGATGGAGATATGCATCACCGGGAGAAGAACTTGTCGGCATAAGTTTTACCGGAGTATGAATATTATACCAACATATGGTTCGGGGTGAGTTTTTCCGAATAGGAGTAATTTGGAGGAGTGATTTCGGTAAGAAATTTGGTGTCGGTGTAAGTTTTCCCGAAGGATCATTGTCTTGCCGAAAGTATTGTTTCAATGGTTGGGTTTATTTCTTTGGTGAGAAAACTTGGTGGACATACCGAAATGAGAATTCATCAGTGAAAGGGTGATTTTGTTTTAGCGAATGAAAATACATTGAAAAGCATATATCGGTAAGATGCAAAGATATATGCATAATATCTCCCCGACTTTGAAAGTTACTGCGAAGCGGGTGAAATGAAGATTGTATCGGCAAGAGTACAAATTTATCTCGGCGACCCAATGTAAATAAAGATTTTCGGTGAAATAGGATGAAGTCTGCGAGAAGTTTCCCTGACATCTATAGGTTATAGCGAAGAACATAAAGATAAAGGATTTCAGTCGGTGTGAATAACATTAATGTCTTAGTGATTGGAAAATGCTTTGAAGAATACATATCAGTATTGTTTCATGATATCTATGAGACATTTCCCCGACTTTGAATTGTCACAGGGATATGAAAAGCAGAAGCGTTTGTCATCAAGTTGATTCCAGGTGTCGGTAAGACCACAGAGTGTCTTGGTGAATGATGAGATAAACGTTGAAAAGGGATTTAACCCCATATTTGAATTTTTCTCATCGAAAGGACATTTGATGCGATAGTGCCAGTTTCAAAGAATGTGTCCTTTCATATTCTCAATGTATAAATGTCTATTTTGTAAACAATATGCAGATATAGATAGAATAGGATAGAGAATAGAGAATACGGTGGAACACCATGTTTCACAGGGTTGAGACTATGCTGTATGTTTTGAAGTCATGGAAATATCAATGAAAATCATCTGATTTGCTGGCGAATTCTGGTGTCAATTGTTGTGTTATGCCTATTGAAAGAATTATCTGAGTTGTCTCTAAAATTGATGTTTCTTGGTTATTTAGATCAACATAACAAGTTTGTGTCCGGTTTATCAGTACGTATTTTTCGTATCTGTGTGATTGGTTGATAGGTTCTTTCAAGGAAAGATTAAATCCTTTTGATTAATCACAGTAATCAGGGAATTTCATTTAGATCAGTAAGAAGAACTCAATAATCACAACCTTGCAATTTTATAAAGTTATAAATAAATATGCCAAACAATTTGAATGAATCCAGAAAGAAGTCAGTTGTCTATGATTTCATTTGACTCCGCATATTATATAAGGCACTGGTCTCACTATCTCCATCATTTAGTTTTATTCATATTTTTTTTACATCTGTTAACTGAGCATATTAGGGTTTAGTTTTGAATGCTGGTATACTATATATACCAATTTTGTTTTATTTTGTCCATTTCAATTTTCCATCTTGGACAAATCATGGCATGAAGATAAGATCAATAGTCAAGTCTGCTTCATTTATTGTAGGTATACCCGCCTAGGTCTAGTAGTGCCTAGAGAGTAGAAGGTTAAATTCTTTCAAACCTTGTTCTGTTACCCTAAAACGTTGTGAAAGCTTGGCAACCTTTCGTGGTTCAAACCTGCATTTTTGAGAGATAACAAATTGGCGACTCTACTGGGGATAACAAAGAATCTGTGCCTTAATCATAGAGTCAGAAGTCCTATATACAGACTCCGCTGGGAATACCAAGTAATAATCTTTTTCTCACTTTCAACAAAGTGAGTGGCGACTCTAATCAAACATTGCAATATGAATGGAAGAAGATCTCAATTTAGGGGAGGTCATTCTAGAGCTCCTCCTGGTAATAGTAAGTGGACGCATAAAAATGATAAGGTTGACAAGGGTAAAGGGAAAAGTGAGGACATGTGCTTAACAAACAAAGATAAATCATCAATACCTTTTGGTGAGAATTGCTTTGACACATGGAAAGATAATTCATCTGAAGAGCCCTGTACCCCAGAAGATCAGAGAAATCCTTTTTATAATCCTTAGAAAAATGTTGAATTTGAAGCTAGAAAACAGGCTGAATTTGAAGCTGGATTTGAAGCCGAACGACTCAGAGTTCAATATGAATATGACCAAAAAATGGAAGGTAATCAGAGTGGACCTGCTAATCAAGAAATTCAACAAGAAGATTATGAATCTTTAAGTTATGAGGAAATTAGGGCACGGTATGAATCTCAGAGAAAGGAAAGGGAAGAGCAAGAAAAGGCCCAAATGATTCAAGCAATGAGGGAAGTCAAACTGCAGAAGGCTCAGAACATTCCACACACATTTGCTTTTCCTCCAAAATATGTACCACCCCATAAACAGGGCAATCATGGTGTGGGGTATTCTGAACCACCAAGGATTCCTCACCATCAAACTAGGAATCAATATAGACAGCCAAATCGTCCACCTTATGTTCCCACACAACATCCAAATAATTATCCACCTCCTGGTCAGCGTCATGTGCCACAACAAAATATGTAGTACAATAATCCTATGTACCAATATCAGCACCCACCTAATCCTCCTCCTTATCAATATACAACCATGATTAGACAATTTGATCTAGCAGGGTTTCAATTATACCTTTATCCCATGGACAACAGTTGGAGAGGTTTAGTACCCAAGTTTACAGGAAGTAATGCAATCACTGCTGATGATCACTTAAGGAATTTCAATGTTTTCATTCAGGATTTGGATGTACCTTATGAAGATTTGCATATGAGATTATTTATGATGTCTCTTATTGAGGAAGCTAGGGATTGGTTCAATAGCCTAGCAACATCTTCTATTTATTCTCTTCAGATATTTTAGGATCAATTCCTTAAATAATTTGGGAATATGAGTGCACCAAACGCTGCTCTCCATGAACTAATGCAAATTCAGAAAGGTCAGAATGATTCAATCTTTGATTTTAATAGAAGATTCAATAAACTGAAGAATAGAATACCTCCAGGATCAAAGTTACCTAACTCTGTAGCATTAAGTGTTTACCTGAATGCATTTGACCCTAAAACAGGGTATGAGTTGAGAAACAGGTTCCCAAGGGACTTAACTGAAGCACAAAAGATAGCATTAACAATAGAAAACAACAGAAAAGCTGCTGGGATAATGAATAAGAGAGACAACCCTCGAGTTCCTCAACAAAATAATAATTATCAACATAAGCAGGAGAACACATATAGAAATGAAATACCAAGGCCAAGGTTACATGACATGCCCTATAACACAAACTAGAAGGATGGGAAACCTATAACAGGTAGGCCTTGAAGCAAGGAAACTCCTAATCCATTGATGAAGAAGGGAACATATGTGGTGAATAGCAATTATTTTTGTGAGGCTTGTGATAAGCCGCATTCCCCTGAATATTGTGTTGTAGCCCAGAGAATGCAAGAAGCAGGATTGCTAATTGGAGATGATGGGGAAGATCATAGGATCTACTTGACTTCAAATACTTCTCATCATGTTGAGGAGAGGTACTCATCTTCAGAGGAGGGAGGTTATGAGTATGAAATTACAGAATAAAGGTATAATGTACATATGGTTGAGCAGCATGTTTTTTCTGACTCTGAGGATGATTATGTAGAACTACAATCTGTTCAGTTGCCTGCTCAAAATAATGTGAGGAGACTTACTGAAGAGGAGATAGAAAAATTGACTGTTGCTGCAGTAGAAGAAGCCAAGAATAAATACTGGTTGAGGAACATGACAGTAAATGAGATGGAAGGTGTCCCTAGGGGTATCTTTATGAAAGATCAAAAAGTTGTGCAAGGAGTTTCAAAGAAAAATGAAAACAAACAACGTGAAGAAAGTAAACAGAATCCTGTCCAAAAGGATGTAGTAAAAGAGCTACATAAAGAAATTCAAAAAAATGATCAGTCAGGTAGAGGAGAAAAAGAAGTAAACAAAGGAGAAACATTAGAATAGAAGAAAGTAATTAAGGCAGAAGGTTCTTCTTTTTATTTTACTCAAGCCTTGTCTCAGGTAAAGATGTGTGTCCCACTTCTAGAAATGATGAAAATTAAGGAGTACAGGGACAATGCAATGCAATTGATAACAAATGAGAGTGAAAGACATGTAAGTACTAAAAATAAAATGGTTGCAAAAAATAAGCAAGATAAAGTAAACGTCCCAGAAATCTACTTGAGTAATGTATTGACAAGTCCGCCACAGGTTGATCCTTTCTTTATCACATTACTCATAAATAATAAATTATTGAGGAATTGTATGATAGATTCTGGTGTCGCCATGAATATTATTCCAGTAGGAGTGATGAAACAACTAGGCATGTGGGTGGATACATATGAAGGAAAGTGTTACACAATGGATAACCGACCTGTTCCTATGGTTGGTATAATGAAAGATGTAGAAGTCAAGTTAGCTGCCTACCCTCAAGTAGCTTACAATATTGATATAACAGTTCTAGACAGCCCTCCTCAATTCGGTATGCTTTTATCAAGGAAGTGGATGGCGGCTATTGGTGGAAATGTTCAGTTCGATTTGTCTTATGCAACCATTCCTGTAAATGGCCAAGAAGTGAAATTGTATAGGGAGCTGAGGATGAATCATCTCATTGATTCTATTCCACAAGACCAAATCAATTGCTTTTTTGATGTTGATCTTGGGAGTTTCAAAATAGAACCAGCACAACCAGAATTGACTAATAGTGATCCTATTGAGAAGCATGCTACAAGGAACCACAATGGTGTGTGGAAGATGTATTTCGATGGAGCCTACAGCCAAGAAGGCAATGGAACTGGGATAGTATTTCTTTCACCTGAAGGTAATACATTTAAGTATTCATTCTTGTTAACTTTTGAATGCACAAATAATGTGGTGGAGTACGAAGCTCTATTAACTGGATTGAATATAGTGGTGAAGCATAAAATAAAGTTGTTGGCTGTTCTAGGAGATTCTGAGTTAGTTATCTCGCAAGTTAGGGCGAAATATACAGCAAAAAATAAAAGATTAAAGCAATACAGAAATGCTATATGGGATACAATAGAATTGTTTGATGCTTTCTTGATTGAGTGGATGGATAGATCGAAGAATATAATGGCAGATTTTCTAGCTAATGTAGCATTGAAGAGAGATGATATTACGTTGGCAGGAGTGTCACAAATTGAATTCAAAACAAGGCCTGTTGTGCCTGATAATGTATATAGCTGGCAAGTTTTTAATGATGACACTGATCTTTTAAAATTCCTTCACTGTATAGACCAGTATGAGGCTCAAGAGATCGACTTCAATGCCTTTGTTGAAGAAGTTGATGGAAAAGAGATTTTGCAGCTTAAAACAAATAAGATTCCTAAAGGTTTGGTGGAATTAGAGAGGGTATATGATGGAAGTGATCGGTCTTTAATAAATCAAACACTAGTTGGAAGGGATGACATTGAAGAAATTAATTTGGGAACTGAGATGGCACCAAGAAAGGTGTACATAGGTAAAAAGATCAGTCCTGCAATTAGAAAAATGTTGATTGAATTGTTGAGAAAGTATAAACATGTATTTGCTTGGTCTTATGAAGATTTGAAAGCATATAGAGAAGACTTGTTTCAGCATGAAATACCATTAAATCCAAATGCTAAACCATTCAGACAAAAGCAAAGGCCGATAAATCCAACTCTAGAACCTAAAATGCAGGAGGAGTTGGCAAAGCTCAGAGATGGTGGAATCATTAAGCCAATTAGACATTCAACCTGGGTGTCAAATCTGGTCCCTGTCAGAAAGAAAAATGGAGACATCAAATTATGTGTAGATTTCATAAATCTAAACATAGCGTCCCTTAAAGATAATTATCCTTTGCCTAATATGGAGGCCATATTGCATAAGGTGACAGGCTGCGAATTGTTGTCCATGATGGATGGATTTTCAGGGTATAATCAGGTCAAGGTTAAAGAGTCTGAGCAATACAAAACAACATTCACAACCCCTTGGGGAACATATGTTTATCTGAGGATGCCATTTGGTCTCACTAATGCAGAGGTGACTTTTCAAAGAGCCATGGATGTGGCTTTTGCTGATTTTATCAATATTCTCATGGTGGTGTATCAGGACGATCTCACTGCTTACTCTAAGAAGGCTGAGGATCATGTTCATCATTTGGAAAAGGTATTTATAAGAGCCCTTGAATATGGTATTAGCATAAACCCCAGGAAATGTAATTTTTCTATCATAGAGGGTAAGCTTTTGGGGCACATTATTTCAAAGGAAAGGATTAAGATAGACCCTGAAAGAGTGGAGGCTATTGATAAGATCCCTGTCCCTAAAACTGTTAAGGCGATACAATCATTCTTTGGACAGATAAATTTTGTTAGGAGATTTTTCTCTAACTTTGCTGAGATTGTTAAACCCATAGCAAGAATGTTGAGGAAAGGACAAAAGATAGAATGGACTGCAAAAGCTTTGGAAGCTTTTGTGTCTATAAAACGAGCCATCAAGGAGGCTCCTGTTCTTAAGTCGCCTGACTTTTCAAAACCTTTCCAGATTTTTTCATTTGCCTCAATGCATACTGTTGCAGCTATCATGCTACAGAAGAATGAAGACGGTTATGAGCAGCCAATATCTTTTTTCAGTAAGTCATTACAAGGTTCTGAATTAAAGTATGATATAATGGAGAAGCAAGCATTTGCGTTGGTGAAAGCTGTAAAAGTTTTCAGGCCATACCTGGTTGGAGCAAAGGTGGTTGCTTATGTTCCCCATGCAGTTGTCAAGGATATTCTGACACAATCTGAAGTAACAAGTAAAAGATGCAAATGGATCAACAAAATCCAGGAATTTGACTTGGAGATTCAAATTACTAAACTGGTCAGAGGTCAGGGTTTGGCTAAACTAATGGCAAAGGAAATTTTTGAAGCATGTCATATTTGTAATGTAGAAGGAGAAGATGTAATTTCGAGTATTGAGCATACTCAATGGTATGCAGATATCATGCATTATCTTAAACATATGAAGTGTCCAGAAGGATTGAATGATAACCAGAAAAGAACACTAAAGTTACAGGCGTCAAAATATGTTTTTATGGATGGGGATTTATTTTGGAAAAATATGGATGGTGTATTATTATTGTGTCTGGATGAGTTTCAAGCTAAACATGTTTTGAGTGAAATGCATGAGGGAGTATGTGGAGGACATTACTCAGCAAAAACAACAGCGCATAAAATTCTCAGGGTAGGCTATTATTGGCCTACGATTTTTAATGACTCTTTTGCATATGTGAGAAAATGTGAAGCTTGCCAAAAGTTCTCTGGGAAATTGAAATATTAAGGAGCTTTGCCATTAAGACCTTTGCAAGTTGATGCCCCTTTTCATCAATGGGGAATTGATTTCATTGGAGAAATACAAGAAAAATCAAGTGGTGGACATAGGTGGATATTGGTGGCCACTGATTATTTCACTAAGTGGGTAGAGGCCATCCCAACTAAACAAGCTACAAGTAAGGTGGTGACACAGTTCCTGATAGATAATATTATTACTAGATTTGGTACACCAATGAGGTTGATTACTAATAACGGGATGTGTTTTAGATCAGATGAATTCAGAGGCTTTTGTAGCACATATGGTATTGCCATTTCTTATGCAGCCCCTTATCATCCACAGGCTAATGGACAAGCAGAATCTAGTAATAAGAGTCTTCTAAAGATTATAAGAAGGATGTTAGATCAAAATAAGAAGGCTTGGGATTCAAAATTAAGATTGACTGTATGGGTTGATAGAATTACGGTGAAGAAGGCAATTGGGAAGTCCCCATTTGAGTTAGTGTATGGAACACAGCCCAAGATGCCCTTGCAAAACTTGTTACCTATTTACAGGTTTATTCTTCAGGAAGATTTAGATATTCCTGAACCCTTGGATGAAAGAATGGAGCAGCTAGCTGAATTGGATGAAATGAGGAGAGTGGCTCAAAATCAAAATATAAAGTTGCAAAAGCAGATGAAATATTTATTTGAAAAAAAAGAAAAGGATAGGAAATTTGGAGAAGGTGATTTGGTATTGATGTGGAATGCAAGGTGCCAGGAGAAGGGAAAACATGGGAAGTTTGAAGCCTTATGGCTAGGGCCTTTTGTGGTGGTTGGAAAGAAAGGCGAAGACTCATACTATTTGCAGAATATGGCTAGTGAAGATCAAGAATTGCTTGTACATGGGCAATTTCTGAAACAATTTTTCTCTTGAAATAATGCAGAGGATTAAGGGTTGCCAGTGCATGGACAACTCTTGATGGTCCTCTTTGAAATTCTTTTCCATGCACAGTAGTTTAGGAAATGAAAGGAACAGGATTTGCAAGTACATGGTCAATCCTGATTTTCCTTCTTTTAAAATAAATTTTTCCATGTACAGTAGTATAGGGTCTCATTCATTGCCATTGCCTTTTGTTCCATTCTGCTCACATGTTCCATCACTTTGAGTTTGGTCTGCTCACCTAGAAATCTGAATCCTTGCAATGATCTCACTATCATTCATCCCTAGATGGAGCCACTGTTAGAACTGTAGAATTTTGAAAATTTTACATTCTATTGCATCCAAAAGTTCTAGTATTAAGTTCTCATCATAAGCATCAAGGTCCATCTTTGTATTTTCTTGCTTGTTTTCTATCGTAAAAGTCATTGAATCCATCAAGTCTTTCATTTTTCATTAAAAGACCCGAATCGGCAAGACATTGTAAAAGTCTCCCCAACCTAGTTTTTCACTAATATATGTTTGTTGCAGACTATCAGCAAGACAATTCACTTGTTTCAGTGACAAAAGGAATCATTTCAGCAAAGGGCAGTCATTGTTGGAGTAAAGTCATAGCGAATACAGTGTGTTTCGCTAACCGGTGCATGTGGAAGTTTATAGCTCAAGATAAAGGTGTTCGGGAAAATGTTTCGGCGAACTAATTTTTTTTTGCCGACAGGCATCCTGAAAAAAGTATATTGGCACATGTTGGGGCATCGGTCTAATGTCAGGGCGAAGACAATATGTTATATCAACTAATGCATAAAGGTGTTGTTTTGGCCACACCAATTGGTATCGGTATGAACTCATAACGAAATCATTTTGTTTTACCGATTGACTTGCAAACAGATGTCTCAGTAAGACTTATGTGCATCAGGGAAGGTCTAGGCGAAGGGGCTATTGTTTGGCCGAACTAAGTTCAAAGGTATTTTAAACTTATCGGTGAGAAGCTATGGAGTCTTGCTGATTCAAATCTTATGCCAATGGAGATATGCATCACCGAGAGAAGAACTTGTCAGCATAAGTTTTACCGAAGTATGAATATTATACCGACATATGGTTCGGGGTGAGTTTTGCCAAATAGGAGTAATCTGGAGGAGTGATTTCGGTAAGACATTTGGTGTCGGTGTAAGTTTTCCCGAAGGATCATTGTCTTACTGAAAGTATTGTTTCAATGGTTGGGTTTATTTCTTCAGTGAGAAAACTTGGTGGACATGCCAAAATGAGAATTCATCAGTGAAAGGGTGATTTTGTTTTAGCGAATGAAAATACATTGAAAAGCATATATCGGTAAAATGCAAAGATATATGCATAATATCTCCCCGACTTTGAAAGTTACAGCGAAGTGGGTGAAATGAAGATTGTATCGGCAAGAGTACAAATTTGTCTCGGCGACCCAATGTAAATAAAGATTTTCAGTGAAATAGGATGAAGTCTGCAAGAGGTTTCCCCGACATCTGTAGGTTATAGTGAAGAACATAAAGATAAAGGATTTTAGTCGATGTGAATAACATTAATGTCTCAGCAATTGGAAAATGCTTTGAAGAATACATATCGGTATTGTTTCATGATATCTATGAGACGTTTCCCCGACTTTGAATTGTCACAACGATATGAAAAGCAGAAGCATTTGTCATCAAGTTGATTCTAGGTGTCGATAAGACCGCAGAGTGTCTTGGCGAATGATGAGATAAACATTGAAAAGGGATTTTGCCCCAAATTTGAATTTTTCTCATCGAAAGAACATTTGATGCGACAGTGCCAGTTTCAAAGGATGCGTCCTTTCATATTCTCAATGTATAAATGTCTATTTTGTAAAAAATATGCAGATATAGATAGAATAGGATAGAGAATAGAGAATACGGTGGAACACCATGTTTCACAGGGTTGAGACTATGTTGTATGTTTTGAAGTCATGGAAATATCAATGAAAATCATCTGATTTGCTGGCAAATTCTGGTGTCAATTGTTGCGTTATGCCTATTGAAACAATTATCTGAGTTGTCTCTAAAATTGATGTTTCTTGGTTATTTAGATCAACATAACAAGTTTGTGTCTGGTTTATCAGTACGTATTTGTCGTATCTCTGTGATTGGTTGATAGGTTCTTTCAAGGAAAGATTAAATCCTTTTGATTAATTACAGTAATTAGGGAATTTCATTTAGATCAGTAAGAAGAACTCAATAATCACAACCTTGCAATTTTATACTGGTTATAAATAAATATGCCAAACAATTTGAATGAATCCAGAAAGAAGTCAGTTGTCTATGATTTCATTTGACTCCACATATTATATAAGGGACTGTTCTCACTATCTCCATCATTTAGTTTTATTCATATTTTTTTTACATCTATTAATTGAGCATATTAGGGTTTAGTTTTGAATGCTGGTATACTATATATACCAATTTTGTTTTATTTTGTCCATTTCAATTTGCCATCTTGGACAAATCATGGCATGAAGATAAGATCAATAGTCAAGTCTGCTTCATTTATTGTAGGTATACCCGCCTAGGTCTAGCAATGCCTGGAGAGTAGAAGGTTTAATTCTTTCAAACCTTGTTCTGTTACCCTAAAACGTTGTGAAAGCTTGGCAACCTTTCTTGGTTCAAACCTGTGTTTTTGAGAGATAACAGACTGGAGGTAGATGGAGAAGGTAATATGGGATATGCATCATGGATTTGATGGCCATGAAATAAATAATAAGTATAGGGCATGGTGGGAGAGATATAGGTGTCAAGGGAAACATTTGTGGGTTGCATGCAAGTCATCATGGATAGGACCTAAAGGATGTGGTAGGCTAGAGGATGATGATCACAGGTGAGAGGGAGAGGTGGTGGTAGATTTTTGGTGAGGGAAAGGGATGGAGGAGGAGGTGAGATAGTTGAGTTAATGGAGAATGAGGTCACTACTAGCTACAATGGCAACAACAGTAGTAGATCATTAGGCTCATGGAGCTCGGATGAGATGGAGGTAGAGGTGGAGGTAGAGGTGGAGATCCAAGGGTCACTTGAGATGCCAACCATGGAGGATGTAATGATGCAAGTGTCATCGCCATAGGTAGAGAGGGGGCATGGTGATAGGGGTAGCCTAGAGATGAGTTTGGTGATAGCAGAGAGCAAGGTATATGAGTTGTAGCAGAGGACAACTCGCATGAAAGGAGATCTAGCTATAGTGATAGTTGAGAGGGAAAACCTCTAAAAAAACCTAGCTATAGTGATCATCGATCAAGATGGCCTAAGACTAGCCTAAGGGGCCTAGTAATTTGAGAGGTCACAGTTGCATGAAGACAAAGATAGATACTACCAATAGAGGGACACAACCAAGAGGTAGGGTGGTGGAGAGAGTGTGATGGAGCTTTCCTTATATCTCATAGAGGAGATTTGATATGTTTGTATGGATGACTATTATGATGTTTGATTCTATATGTTGATGTTCAGTATGTGTTATATGATATGTAAACTAATGATGGTGATGCAAGATGTATGTGTTTATATGACTATGATATATATGATGATGTGACTAAAATGTGTGATGTAGGATGTATGTATCAATATGATTATGATGCATGATGTTTTTTTGATTTTATGTTGATGCATAAGTGTATGTGGATATAAAATAATTATGATGGTTATTCTTATGTACTAGTATGTTGTGATTATGCTAAAATGAATCTAATGATTAATCTGAACAACTATGGTGTGTAATTAATAAATGTACACAATGTAATGGAACTAAAGTGAAATAATAAAAGGGTTCTTAGATTAACAAATATAAACAACTTGATGAACCTAAAATGTAATGATGAAAAGATGCTTAGTGTAACACATATAAATAAATTAATTTCAAACCTAAAATGAAATGATGAAAGATTCTTAGATTAACAAATCTAAACAACTTAATAAAACTAAAATTCAATGATGACAAGATGCAAGTAGAGTAACACATCTAAACAACTTAATGAACCTAAAATCCAATGATGAAAAGTCTTACATTAACAAATCTAAACAACTTAATGAACCTAAAATGTAATGATGAAAGATGCTTAGATTAAAAAATCTAAACAAATTTATGAACCTAAAATACAATGATGAAAGATGATTAGATTAACAAATATAAACAACTTAATGAACCTAAAAATGTAATGATGAAAATATGTGTAGACTAATAAATCTAAAAAAATGAATGAACCTAAAATGTATCTAGCTAGTTTAAATGAGAATTATATGAGACATGGTTAGGATCAATGACATGCATATAATTAAATGTCTAGAATGAAATTAAATAGTCAAGCCATAGGATATTGATCATAGTGCTAAAACAACTAGATGATTTGGGGGTACACTTGCACACAAAACCCATGATTAAGAAAGAGTTAAGGGGGATGGATTGGGTAGATAAGTAAGTTGAATGAAATGATAAGAATTTAATATATTAGAAAAAAGCAAGATAAATGGATGGGGGTGAGCATTGAATAGACCAAAATACTAAGCACTTAATTTGATATAGCATGATATATTATGCACCAAGGTATGAAGAACCAATGTGACTTTGTATCACATGCATAAAACTGATTCAATAAACAAGATAGTCCAAAATTTCATAGTCATAGGGAAATTTTTTGGGAACGATGTTGGATAACCACAAACAAAATTAATGACCTAGCATAACATGAGGTTACAAAGTACTTTAGTGGGTACAACATAAGAAAAACCATAAAAATATAACACAATGACAAGACTTGCCCCTATTTTCTTGAGTCAAAGAACACCATGATATGATGGATTGTGGTGACCTTGAGTATGTAAAGTAGGAAGCTCAAAAGAAAGATAAAAATTTATTCCAAAAGCACCAATGAAATAACAAAATATCTTAAGTACCTTTTTCGATAAGGATGACAGATGTGATAGATGTTGCTTGATGTGAGGAATGATATATGGACTATGAAGACCAAGGATGGATAGGTAATATCTAGGATTCTAATGACAATAGATGATCAAGATACCTAAAACCCAAGAGGGATAATGGATTTTTTTGAAGTATTAGCTTTATAGGAGAGGCTTGAACAAGAAACAAACACAAGGATGGGACCTAGTGACAAGTATGTATAGGACATACCTAGGTGATGATACAAGAACAACATTACTTATAGAACACACAATATTTACATGATGTACACTATTTGGGTATGTGCAGGATCATGATGGGCCAAAAGGTGGCAATATGATGGGTATGTGGCTGACGACTATTTTTTTACCCAAAATTGATGAAACGGAAAGGGTTTTTAAAGGAGATTCTCAGATTTCCACCGATATAAATTATGCTTTGCTTTGAATTTAATAAGTAATTATTATTCATTTTCTATTCAAATTATGACTAAAGTCCTAATTGATAGGCTGATTGAAAAACATCTATAGCTTTCAAATGGTATCACATTTTTTGAATCCAAAACATGCATCACATTCTATGCTTTGCATACTATAGGATTAAAAAAATAAAAATTGAATTTCATGAAGTTTTGACCAAGTTAAGGTGGTCAGACATACGAGTTTTCATATTTTTAAAAAAGTTGTAATAAAAAATTCATAATTAATTGTTTACTTGGAAAAGAATTACAAGAAAATATGCATCACATCGGGGCACGAGTCCTCTACTTATATCTAAAATCTTATAAAAAAATATTATCATTTTATTGTGGTTAGGGTGGTCAGACAAACACCTACTTATTTTTTCCCTGAAATTTAAATACCACTGCATTGAAATTTCAAATTTTCACCAAATAGATTTATTTTGTTTTTAAACAAACCTAGTAGTTTAGAAACTACATTAAATTTGCTACAAATTATATTCTTACATATTTTTTAAATAATATAGATAACTTATTCAAATTTTTACGTCAAGTTGCCTAACTCTGATTTTTCTAATTTTTTTGCCACTTAAGGGCCTATTTTTTCCATGATGATCCTGAACATACCTATTTACATGATTTTTTTCAAGTGATATACAAGTATATGTTATGAAAATTATGAAAGATTGTTAGGATATGTCAATACACCAATATATGAAGCTCAAAAATTGGGATAGTGATCCAAATCATCAAAATCTCAATTAGGGATAGCATTGGATGAAGGTGATGTTGGGATTAAGGTGTCTCAACCTTAGTTGAACATTCCCATGATTATTTAATTAATTATTTACCCCTAAGTTGATAAATTTATTTATTAAATTTACAATAATATTTGTTTCTAAATTACTAAGTCACTTTGTGGGACCTAGCGAGGAATTGGCATCCTACATGCAAGGTGTGAAAAGGAAAAATTGTGACACGTCACATGGGCACTCCATTGGGAAAAGGAATTTGTTTCTACTTCTAAAATGGGCACCATGTTGACATGTGTCAAATTTTTTTGGAAGCATACATCGACAGGGTCCCTTGTGTGAGTGTTTATCTCTTCAGAAAAGTGAAAGCAAGGAAAGGTGACACTTGTCACTTGGGCACTCATTTAAGCATCGTGGATTGTGAAAACCTTTAGGAAGTTTTTCATGATGTCATGTGGCATTTTTTTGACTTGTTGACTGAAGCTTGGAAGGGAAAGTTGCTTAATAGAGATTTATTTGTCA
>VDFB02290605.1:75642-123908 GCA_007258455.2 Sequoia sempervirens | reverse complement strand
TATATGATGATAAGTATGTAATAAGAACAACACCTATATATCTTGATCTTTTTATCTTTTTGTAAACTATAATGAATATTAAAAAAAGCTCAAATGGAAGCTATAATCAAAGAACTGATAGTCATTCAATTCTTCCTTCGTAGTGGTTATGGATTACAAACATATCACCCAATGGTTGAGGTGATAGATCTCAACTAGCCCAATAAGTCTTCTCTACTTTAGGAATGATTCAATGTGGCTAAGGAAAAAATTTAATATAGTTTTTGGTTCAGTGTGCAATCATGGTCAAGAAAAAGGATGGATATTATGGCCCAAGTCCAAGTAGTTTCTAATTACATGGTCTAGTTACATGGTATGGTTATGTTCTCTCTTGTCCATTCAATATTTCCTTTTTTGGATTAATATAATATTAGTCTACAATTAGTGATGGTTACCATTTTGTAGTTAATTAGTAGGCCTTTTCTTAAGGATAAGTCAAGTATGATGGATTTATAATCAAACTATGTATTAATAGTGTGTATATATTTGGTTATAGTTAGATTTTATTTTTTCATGTATATGATATCAGTTTTTCTAGGTCTACAATGTTAATAAATGGTATGGTCCATTTTATCATTTAATGTGCATTTATTTTTTATCTCTTGTGAAAGATCTTTCTAAATTATTTTTTGATGTCATAGCATAATGGGAGAGGACCCTTACCCCACTTTAATCATTGAAAAAAATCATATGGTTAAAAAATGAGAATCCACTTTAGGAACATTTAAATTTGGAGCTCAAAAGAACGTATTTGCATTCAAGTCATAAAATCCATTTGAATGCATATATATTGCTGACTTTGATCATTCACTAAAAAATTTAAACTCAATACAAACAAATGGTTGACCTAAGAGAACATGGCCCTTGTTATCTAACAATATTCTACAACGTGTTTTTAAACTCTACCTTGACATATTCAAACATAGGGAAGACAAAGGAGAATAGGTCTATGCTACATGTTAGTTCATTCTCGTGTGGTTGGATTCATTCATATGCATTAAATCAAGGCCATAACACTAGGGATTGAACTTGAGAGGCTTATATTTGAACCAAATATGACAATGAATAGAAGTCAAATAGTTGGATTTTATGGAGCATTAATTTTAAAATTTTGTTTGCTCCATTTTTCAGCTCAAAGCTTCATTCCCCTTGCTATCTATATGGAAGGCTTGGCAGTTGGTCTGTAATTGTTTAAATTGGAAAAGTACATCCTTACAACATGGGTTCAATTTTGGTGCATCATCCATTTGGTGGAATAGAATGGTTCAATATCAATGATAACCTCTTGTTGTTTGCTTTTTCGAGGCATGTCCATCTATTTAATAAAGGGATTCAATAGTTCAAAGATTTATGGGATTTCAATGCATTTGACCGGGCTACCCAATCAACTAAATAGTCAATAAGACAATAGGGAATATAAGACAATGAGGACATCAAGGGAAAAAAATTATGTTCTTGTGGAAAATCATTCCTCATTGTTTGTATTTATTTATTAACCTAAATTATTTAAGAAATAATTTACTTACTTACATTTTGATGAACTTATTTACTCTTGTACCATCCCAGGGCTTTACCTTAGGGTTTATCCTTCTTCCATTAGGGTTTCATATTTTAATTTTTTAATTGATTATTAGTTTTTGATTAATGATAAACAAGTTTTGAAGGGTTCCTAAAACCTTGAACAAAAAGGTTTTAATTGATTATTAGTTATCTCCAATCTAATTAGGATTTTATTTCCCTTTCATATTTGTATTGCATAGCTTTATTACTCTCTAGGCTTTGTAGATAATAGTGTGACATCATTTTCTTTTATATGGAGGTTGTGTTCCATCATTTGTGTTGTTTTCCCATATAGAAGTGGCTAGTACTTTTTCTTTCCTCTCATACACTTTTTTCACTTATCCATGAGCCTTATGTTTCTTGTAATTTTGTATGGCTAGTATGAGTGGTGTACATGAACACGTTGATCGTATACTAGCAATCATGTTCTTTCCCCATCTCTTGATATATTTTATTTTATATATAGGTATTCTCCAAGTCATGTGCCTCTCTTGATATGCCTTTTTCATGACGAGTCAAGAGATGTAGATATTTTTCTTACCTTCACTTATAAGTGATGTTGAATTACCTTCTCCTATGCCTAACAATATACTTTTTGATTTTACATTACCTATATATGACGATTATCCTTGTGATGAACATTATGGTAAATTACATGTATCATTAGTGATATGTCTTGTTCACCTTTAGATGAGGTTATTACCCCCTATATTTTTTATGATGATCCCTATTTTCTATTTGGCATGGCTTATATTCTATTGATGATCTTGTTAGTGATGAGCATAGTGATACTTATTTATCTTACCATGATGCAGTTGATGACTCTTTGTTCATGATTGTTTTTATGATGAGCATTATCTTAATCCAACTATTATAGAGTTGTTTAGTAGAATTAAATATGTAAAGTTCCATGTTAGACCATTTTTTTTTTCATGTTATGCTTTCATGTGATGTTCATCCTTTGTTACATGTCTTTCACCATACTTTGATTGATAGAGATAAATAATGGTTTACTTCTTAGCATGATTATTATATATCCTTCCATACTTTTTTTACATGTCTGCTTTCATAGATCATGTTACTAGAGGCCCTAAACCATGTTTTCCCATGATTCTCAGTCTTCCTCTTCTAGTGATCTTTTTTTAGTGGGTCCCATAGATTTCTCTATGCATCATGACACATTTTTTTATAGAAGTTATTATTTGGATTTGTTCATACCATTCCTTTTTTTGACATATATTTGAGTTCTTACATGGAGTCTCTTTTCCCCAACTTTCTTATCTTTGCATTGTATTATATTAGTTACTAGCTAGTTATTAGGTGGTTTTGGGTAGTTAGTAGGTTGAATGGCTATATAAATCCATTGAATGTAATAAGGTACAATGTGAATGACTGGATTTTAATTTGAGAGCAATCTCATTTTTTTCTCTCTCATTTCAATATGGTATCAGAGCGTATTTCTTTTGGGACCTCTCTTTGATCACTCTCCATTCATTTTTTTTTCACAACAGTGTTTACAATGGTATTGCAGTGAATACCACGTACAACTGCTATTGTTTTCTACCATTCTTGCATTTTTCAATAGGTGAGCAATGTAGACCATTTGCAAAACCCTTTTTGACTCCATCATTCATCTGCATTTCTTCTCTTTCTCTCCATCGTGTTCATTCTTTCCATTTTTTAACACTTCACTTTGTTCATTGTTGTCATTCCAAACATGTAAAAGTTAAATTTGTTATCCCTTTATCTATTGTAGAAGTGTGTTTATATCAGAAACCAATAAGGTGTTGAAAATTTGGAGGAATCATGTTTTTGAGGCCTTGTAATGAATATGGTTCATATTGCTAGCACCGCTCTTAAATGTTGCATATCGACTGAAATCCATTGACGTCTTGGTCATCAAACCCGATATCAAGCATTTTGTATTCTATGCTGCTAACCATTTCTGTGGATACTCTATTCATATTCAAAGTCAAAAAAATAAAAAATAATATCAAAATTTTGTAGAAGAGTGTAGGTGATTGAAAGAAAAAGTTAACACATTATTAATCATGGACGTCTTCTTTGCAAATGCTTGTAACAGGGTTTTAAATCAATATACAAATGGTTATACTTCCTTTGGGCAGTTTGAATGATTCTCATATCATTTTCTTTGATGGAAAATGTATTCATTACATATGTTGACATTCCATTAAGATATCCAAATTAAGGTCTTCAAAGTTGTGTTCTCTATTGGCCAATCTCCTATTGTTTAGGCGTCAATCTGTATTGGCCGCGACTATATGAACAAAAGACTTCTAGAGAAACTTAAATTTGAGCCGCGATGAAGGAGTATTGACTATTAAAGAGGCATTCAGTTGTGAAGATTGCAAGGGCATAAGAAATGTTGAGCACCTTTCAACAATAATAGATTGACCATGTGAATCTTAGAATGGAATGGCCATAACCATGGATGCAATGATAGAATACAAATTCTTATGTTAGCACTAAAGGGGGTGTCGTAAAATAGTGCATAACATAGATTAATATTTAATATATATATGTATATATAATGTAAGTGATTATGTGATAATAACTTTAGTTAGTAGAGATTAGTTACTAGATAGTGATTAGGTGGTTTTGGGTAGTTAGTAGGTTGAATGGCTATATAAAGCCATTTAATGTAATAAGGTGTAATGTGAATGACTAAATTTTAATTTGAGAGAAATCTCATTTTTTCCTCTCTCATTTCAATAATTTTTCAATTTTTGATGGTAAAGGTGGTCCTTTATGACATTTACAATACTTCCATGTTATGTGGCTTCCTTATTTTATGAGGATCAATTACTTTCTAAGGTATTACCATTAAGTTTGAGTGATCACGCACTTACACGATTTTATTCAATACCACATGCATCAACCACTTCCCTTTAGTATTTGACTAATTATTTCATGAAACATTTTCATTAAAATATTTAACTTAAGATATGCACATATATGTAGACAACCCAATGCTTATGTACATGCAAACTTGATCTAGTTGGTTGATCTATTTAATTATTATCAACAATGTTATACTAATCCACAATCTAATCCTTTTGGACGCTAATCCAACCTAGTTGTTTGATCTAGGTCATTTGTAATGTCTTTGACAAATTTAATGCAATTGTTGTGGATTTTAATCAGATCCTTATAAAACCTAAACACCAAGGCATATATTTTGGCTTTTTTTATTTCAAGGTTTTAATATTAAAAAAACTAGAACCTTAGAAACACTATATGGTGATAATATTTACACAACAACATTATTAACTCATATTATGCTTCAAAATCAATAATTTATGTAATGCCCCAAGCAGACATGCTCAGAACAAAACTTGAGGAAACATTTTTTTTGAAACAATCACAACTTCGAGAATGCAACAATGAAATATCGCACTTGCACAACAACATGCACACAAGTGTTGTGTGAACACAATGAAAAAGACAACAAGATAGCCTCACCATTGTCTAAGAAAGGTGGCAACAATGGAAGACTAACCACTCATGGGATAAATCCACCATAATGAACATATAAGAGAGAGAGGACAACATCTACACAACAATCAATTACTAAACCACGATTAAGTTCTCTCGCAACACTACACTAGGATAGGATGAGAGAATCATCAACCTCCAATCCATACATAGACATACTAACCTCTCTAAGACAAGGGAAAACCCTCACAAGAGGTTGCCTAACTAGGGGGCATAAACCCTTCACTAACTGGAATGATGAAAAGTGACTTCCAAACAACCACATGTTTCCCAAGACATCTCATCGCAAATCAACATCACAAAAATGGAAGAATACTACAAAAAATCACATGATCTATGAGGAATGTTGAGAACGCCAACAAGGCCATCCACGAAGGACTACAACCTTGCCAAGTCTTCACAAGACTAGGTGAACAATCTCCCTAACCCTATGTTTG
Organism: Sequoia sempervirens; assembly: GCA_007258455.2. Taxonomy (NCBI): domain Eukaryota; kingdom Viridiplantae; phylum Streptophyta; class Pinopsida; order Cupressales; family Cupressaceae; genus Sequoia; species Sequoia sempervirens. Next base: position 118,356 of record VDFB02290605.1, on the reverse strand, counting down.
ACAATCAAACAACTTCAAAACAAGACACACAAAATGAGGTAAAAGACACCATAATTCTCAACGAAAACACATAAGAACATGCTCACAATACCACTAGACCCATGGGACCATGAGGAACAACTTCCATTTACATGGTCTTACCATACAAGGCTCTAAAATAAGGAAGAAAGATCAAGTTCTAAGATACAAATACTTTGACTAGCTTTCGAAGGTTCAAAAGACAAAACAGTTGGAACAAGAAATATAGAAGATATAAAAATTATTCATCAGTGGCATTGGGCTAAGAAAACCATTGTCTAGTTGAAGTAGAGAGGGTTAACATTCTATTTTTTATATGGGGAACAAGTCCACCCAAGTACATGACCAGATTGTCCCAACAATGTTAACCAAATTTTTGAGTTTTAAGCAAAACTAGGTTGCATATTATACAACTAGGTTGCCACATTGCATACAAGGCGGCCCAAGTATACTTAGATGAATTTTGAACATCCCAAGTCAATTCGGGTGAGACAAGGTCGCTTCGGTACAATACCACGTCGTTCGATTGTAAAATAAGGTATTTAATTCATTTAAACACGAAATTCAAAGATTCATAATTTCATGTTAGCCCTTGCATAGTAAATAATGAAAACCATAAAGCAATCATGTTTGGTTCCAACATTGAAACACATAACTACACTAATACTCTTTTACATTATCAATTCTTACAATCCTTAATGAAATTTCCAATAAAATAATATTACATTTGAATAAAGAAAAGAAACCATGAATAAAAATACAAACTTGTTACATTGAAGTCATCACCGACTCCACCATGATCCTTCGATCCCCAATGGTGGTTTCCATCCCCCTCAACCTCATGGAATCAAAAGATCCACTCCCACTATGCTAGGAGATAGTCACATGGGCCACAATCACAACATTCACACCAACCAAATTAGGAGATGCTTTACATACCACCAAACACAAACATACACTCATAATACACGTCATATATCAAACAATCATCCAAACACATAATGTATCAAATACATGACCTCATTTGGTACAACCACAATTGGCATATCACAAATCCATAATGGGAAAACTCACCAATGTCACATCACAAACCCACATGAGATCAACTCACCAATACCACATTATATAAACACCATTAGATAACTCATTACTAGGATATCATAAGAATCGTCATTGAGCCAAATCACCAATAGTGGCTCATAACCACACAAGATACTAAGGTAAGATACTAGAGAACTAGTAGGGAACTTGCGCGTCATCATGATGCTCATTGATATGGCATGCACAAAATCTAGTACCTCTCTCATATAGATGAGATTACTTGACCTTACAAGACACAAGCTCCCCAAGCTGACATGTCTTCCCAAACACCCTTAGCCTTTACAAGCGCTCAAGGCATGAGAGGGGCATCCATTATCTTAGTGAATTTATTACCCATGTTTCATTAATCATCACTTGATTAGATGATTCCCCACGTGTGATCAACCTACATGCCACTTTGGGTCAAGGACACATTTGGAGCCACTCCCATACCTTCTCTAGTACCTTATTCATAGGCTTTCACACTCACCAATGAGTGTGGAATGAAAAACAATGTAAAAATAATAACTTCATCAAAAAAATTCTAACAGGTGTCCACAAGCACTATTTCAATAATTCACGAAGGCCACTTTCATTAAAACATTCAAATTCATCATATTTCATTCAAAATGTTCAAACTTTCTCATTTTCCAATACACTAAAAACTAGGAAATTTTTCCAAAACCCCCATTAAAATTTCTTCAAAATTTATTTTCCCAATTTCAAAATTTTGAAAGTACCTTTTTTCTCTAAATATGCTCAACAACACACTTTTCATGTCAATTTCATAATTTATGCATTTCTCAAAAAATTGGACATTATAACCCGTATTTTGGAAAGTTTTAAAAAATAAACATAAAACAATCAAATGAACATGTTGTTTTCTTAATTGAATTGCATTGGGAGGTGTCTACACTCTCCCAATCCTATTCCAACTTTTTGAATTGAAAGAAATTGACCAAATTAAAGAAATAAACAAAATACCTCAAACTTGATCAAATTTTGGAATGAAGAGCATGCCACACATGCCAAACGAGAGCTCACAACAATCAATAAACATACTCCCCTCCCAATTCCTAACCCAACGAATTTGAACTCGTTGAATTCCTCTTCCATTGCACTCCCAATCAACAAATCAAACTTTCACCCAAAAGATGGTTTTTTTCTCTCCAATTTCTTCCCAACAAAATGCATAAAAAAATTATAAATCCCTTTTTCCTATTTACCCCTTTTCCAATTTCAAATTAAAATCAATATAAGATTCATTTTATATTTCTTTATTTCCAATTCCCTTCATTTCCCCAAAATCCAATTAAGCTTTTAAATTCATGTTTTAAATACCTATAAGCATATATTCATTTAAATTTACATAATTTAAAATTCAAACAAGATAATTTTAAATCAAACATAACCTGCAATTCCCAACCCAAGTAATTTTTGCAATTTAATTAAACAATAGCTCAACTTCATCTCTACTTTCATTTTATTTTCCCCTTTCTCAAAACACAAAAAATATTTTAATAACCAATATAAGAATCATTTAAATTCCTAATAACTCATTTGTGGAAAACATAGAATTTAAACCATTAACTAAATTAGACATTCACTGGCCATTCATGACACATAGGGATTCCAAAATAATTCCTAACTTAGATATCACATAGGGTCAAATATGACACATATCATACTCGATTTGAGTATGATCAAGGAATAGATAGGGAAACCTAATATGACATCTCTGAATTAACCACCATTGGGGAATAACTCAGATATGTGTAGCTAGGTGGAGAAATAATCTTGTACCTATAACCATTCAATGCATGTCAAGGGTACTTGCTCAATGTATATATATAGCTTAAGCACAACACAATCACCCAACGGGGTTCAATAGCATAAAGTTTCAAATAATATATATACATCTATCACATAAATCATTTCTTGAATCATCAATAATCAGGATCACATTTAATCATGACATATATATTGCACATCATTGAGTTGGAGCATATTGATATAGCCATGCATATAAATAGATAAAATTCCAACAACTAACATGTTGAGGAACCTCATCTCGAAGATGTGGTGATTCATACACACTATTAAGAGCCATAAAGTTAATCACCGCAAAAATTATGAGGAAACGATGAAGTTGAACCACTGATCCCACAACTACAAGCTTCAAATGGGAGGGCACTACATCCTCCTCCACTAAAATTAGCATTATTCCTGGAAGTTTGCACAAATAAAGGGCAGGTACACCTAGTACATGATCCTTCAAACACAAAATACTCACAAGATAAACTCTCTAGACTCTTTCCAAGTCTAGGAAACAAACACACATGCAGCTCTAGGAGTGCACAAGTTAAGTGACCACCTTTCACTAGCTGTGCAACCACCTCAGAGATCACCACACTAGTTTCACCAATAGCCACTACAACTAATGGAAAATACCAACTATAGTGTCTAGCAAACTAAAAGCCAATAAAGTCCTACTCAAGGACTACCACAATCACTAGGAACTCCATCTAGCTACTTACTCAACTATTGAAAAGGGCACACAAGCCTGCCAACCCTTCCTCAACACAAGGCTAACAACTACGTCACTTACATTCTCACCAAGAACATTCATCATTTCCAACTTTGGCACTCACCACGAGGTTCTTCCTCGAGTACCACTTGGGAAAAGTGAGTATTTCTTAAGCACACTAGGTTCTCAACATGAGACTAGGAACAACATATGGGTTCTTAGAGGCAAACAACTAGGAAACTACTTCTAAAAGGCATAATAAGTCCCAAATAATGAGGCTTGGCAACCCCAAAATGCACATAAAACCCACCAAGGAAGCAACTAAACACTAAGCATTGTAGAAAAGCTTATTTTTCACTATCATGATGCTCAACTATGACCCTCCCAAGGGTTAAACAACCCAACAAGATCATGAAATCATGATCAACAAAGAAACCACGACCACTATAGGGCTCAAACACTAAGCACTCTCCAAGAGAATACACAAGATGGCCAATTCCTCAAACCAAAATTGCATCTTCTTCTAGCCTTAAGCTAGGAACACCACTAAACAAGTAGGGAGAAACTCCCAAATACCATCAGGACAACCTTAACTAACAACTTAACAAAAGTAGACATATAATATAATAAAATAGACACTAAAACAAAGAAAATAAGGGGAATCCTAGGTCTACTATGCAAACCTAGGATTCAAGGCTTTTGTTGAGTGATTTTCTTATGTTTCATTGAGATAGAGATCAATAAGGTGAGTAGATTGACTTTCAACCATGAAGGTGAGCCAATCAGACCTAGATCTCCATCCTATTGAGTCTTGGAATAATTTGGAATTGATTTTCCTTGATTATAACCCTAATTATATACTATGTGACCTAATATGTAAAATACAATTTAATCTGATAAACAACAAACTAAAACAATAATTTGTAGACAAATTTGGGAAGTGTAAAGGACTATGTACCTACCCAAAAAGTTGGTTATAATCATTGTAAAGGGAAAGAGTTTCCCTATGGCATATGGGTCCTTGTATGCTTCTTTTGATCTATTTTTGAGGTCCTCTAATAATAGATTTGAGCTTCTGCTTCCCGGTTGCAAAGTTATTTGAACACTGTTGGATAATTCTGTAGGTGAGTTTCCATGAGTTGACAAGACGTAGGGCATCAAAAGCAACAGTAAACAATTTATATTCAAGTTCCTTTAGATCCTCTTCAAACCTAAGATTTGCACATTCAAAGAGAGGGAAAATGTTGGGCCATTTAGGGGCTTGTCTCATTCAAATCCCGTGTAAGTGTTTCCACTTCCACAATGGAAAATTCAATGATAAAATGATAATGGATAGGAAAGAAATGATGAAATCACAAAGTCTTGCAACTCGCTACCCTTCCATGGCTTTCTTGAAGGACTGAAGTCATGCACATCACCTCGAGGTCTTGGATCTTGCTAGTTTGATTTGCTTGAATACTTTGGAGACTTACAAAAGTGTTAGCCTTCACAAAACAATGATAACATGAACACACATAAACTCACATAGAATTTTACATGATGTTAGGATCTTGAATTGCTACAATAAAGCTTTAAAATTGTTGCTCTTGACTTGCTTGATAGTGATCTTAACGATAATAATTGCTCATAAATTCTCCTTAGTGCCTGTTATTTTTTAAATGATGTAATAACTAGGTATTTATAGGCATTTCTGTAATTTCCCAAAAATCAAATCCTGATAGCCGAAATTTGCAACCCAATTTATGAATTATAAAATGTCAACATCGACATATCAAAAATTGGTCATCGAAAAAATAGGGGGACCCATATGCCATATTTTCTAGGATATTAAGTGTTGGGGGAAAAATAATAATTGGATGCATTTGTTCAATGCTTGCAATTTCTCAGAAAATGGTACAAATGGGCTATAAAATACATAGTTTAGGAAATTAGGACCCAATTAGGCTTAATAATTTAGGGGGAGCAAAAAATAGTGTGAAATTGTCAAGGGTGACAATTTACGATGTTGCAAGCACAAATAATGTGTCAAAGAACTTACTAGCATACCTTTATACCCTACACTATGTCAAACATGGATGTAGCTATGGAAATGACATCCCAAAAGACACGATGTGCGTCTTCATGTTATCAAATAACATAGATTTTGGTTCCCAAGACACCTCAACCAAAACTTGGTTGATGCCAAGGAACTAGCAAACATGGTCACAAGACCACAACAAGCAAGGCTAAGACAAGCAAGAGAACACATAGTTGGTGGCTAAATCACGCCCAACAATCTAATAGAAAATAAATTTAGACACAATGCAAACATAATTATCTATAGATCCAATCTCACTCAGAGATCATATAATTCCATAAACACTCTCATACAAAGATTTGAATACACTTCACTCAATGGCAAGCACAAGGACATTCACATACATCGAAGCCACTCAAAGCTAGAAAACCATATACATACAAGCATTTCACAAACTTTTGAAATACCATACAACATCCACTTCTATTTCATCATGAACAAAAAATTTGATGCAATATGATTCTAATTAACACAAATGATTAAGTGCACAAAGATGGTGCACAAAAAAGGGGTAAAAAGTGGGCACTTTGTTTTTTTAAATCAGCTAAAGCTGAACTTGGAGGAGTAATTTGAGTTTCATGCACTCAAAATTTGAAGATATCAAAAGAACGAGAATTGTACTACTTTGAATAGAGTTTCTAAATTTCTAAAGTTTTTAAAAAATAGATAAGATTGAGAGGATCAAATGCTTCACACACACAAAAGTGTTCCTATTTTTTTCAACAAAACATAACATAGTGTCTATTGTGTGCCCCTCAAATTTTTTAGTTTCATTTAGTATTTTTAAAAACTCGTTGGTAAAAATATAGTTAAGAGTGAGTAATAGTTGTATATTTTTTTGTAATTTTTTATTGAGTATATTTTTTTATGATTTTTTAAAGTGGATGCAACCTGAAAATCACATCATCAAGCGTGCACATCACATAATTTACACCAAAATAATAATAAATTTAAAAAAAAAATCCAATGTGTAAAGAATGAAGTATAAAACAATATTTTTTTTTTCAAATTTGAACAATTAGAGAACAATATTATATAATTTTCTCTTTTCATTAAGGTCTAATTACCAAACTTGGGGTTTGACCAAGGCAAACCCCGATACAAACAATCCAAAATTTTCAATTTTTGCTATAGATTTGGAATCGTGATTGAAGATTTGTAGGTACAGGAGTAGAGTGCAAACTGAGAGCTAGAGAATCAACTTTTGGATTTCTAGAAAAGGATACAAAGACCCATTCACCCTTGGGTGAATGAGTCCTAGAAGGACGCTTTACGATATTTTTTGTGACAAGTACACAACAATTTAACTTTCTTAGATCTGCTAGTTGATTGTTGTTTCTGATAGTGTTATCATAATACTTTATGCTTCAAGTGATAGATCTCATAAATTGGATTGTTAATGCACTTTTATTCTTATCCCAAAACTGTTGTTCAGTCATATTTTGTTGTTTTTTTGTCATAAGTTAGGGAAACAAAATGTCCAAACATGAGATTGACTCACCTTTAGGGTTGTAGGTGAATTTTAATCATTTGTGACACTCTCCTCTTCTTAATGAATGTGGAAAATGTGTATTTTTTATTAGGTGGACATCCCCTTTGTGCTTTTTGGCATACGTCCCTCATTTCTAGGTTTTCCTATTTTACCCTTCCCCCTTTCTCTTTATTTAATTTTGGTGAAGCTGACTTTGTACATCTCAATTTATGATTTGTAGACATTCAAAACCCTAGATCTAGATTTACATTAATGTGTTTTGCATTAGGGCACTTTGCATTACATTTAGGGTTTAGTTTTGCATGTTTGCATCATTCAAAGTCATAAAAAATAAGAAATTTTGCATTCTTTTTGCATATATCTTGCATTGTGGTTACATTAAGAGTGTCCTTCAGCCAATTAGATTCAATTTTAATTCAAAATTACATTAAAAAATTTGTCATTTTTCTCACTTTATCGCTATTTACACTTACATTAGGACACCTAAAATTATAAAATTCTATCACAAAAATCACAATTTGCAACCTAAAACAGAAAACACTAGTAGTGACTCAGAATCAACATATTTCATTTTCCAAAACCCTGAACAAGGACCCATTTGCCCTTAGGGGAACCTGTCCTGTCAAATTTTTGGGAGCCTGTTTATCTTTGTCTTTGCTTTCTAATTATGTTGTCAAAACTAATAATTGTATTTCTAAAACAATTTATTTTGGACATTTAAGATAGTTTTATTTTTGCTTAATTCTTGAATCAAATTGGAAAAAAAATTGCATGTTTAAGTTGTGGATAGTTTCAAACCTGTATACATTTTCTTTATTTTCAACATCATTTCATAGCTTAGATAGATTACTTTACAAATTGTAATCATTGGAAACCATAAATTACCCTAAAATATTAAAAAAAAGCATAAACTAAATGAAAAGTCAACTTTGTTTCGCCACACTCACTAACCCTCATAGCATCACTAGATACCAACCCCTCATTAACCAACCTTTGAGATTTCATTTCACACTCAACTTCATGAAGATAATCAATTTTCTGTTTTCTCACATCACCCAGGAGAAATTTTCCATAACATCCTCTTGACTAGCATCTTTAACACCCCCCCCCCCTTAAGTGCAACTTAGGGAGAAGATTATTATGCAAATGGTGCAAAAAAGATGCAAAGATGGGTCCTGACAACTAGGCCATTTTAGGTACCCATGTACAAATGCAAATGAAATCTCTCACAAATAGAGAAGAGGAGAAAACCCATTGGGAAAAAAATCCTCTCCAAAAGAGAGAAAAGAAACAATCAAGTGAGGAAGGATGGAGGACTCCATGATACCCCCAAGTACACCATAAATCACATAGATACATTATAATCAATAGCACCCCATAAGAGGGAAATAGAGAGAGAGACTATGTAGCCCCCCCACAATGTTTCACTTGCAAAAGTGGTAAGTGCTTGAAGAAAGAACATGATCCAATGTCAACAAACAACTTGTCTCCCTTTTGGAAGAAACAAAACCAACTACAAATGCAGGACTACTTTCCATTTTGGATAGGAATTGAAACAAAAAAGCATGAATGTGTATGATGATGATGTCTTTGAAATATGCTCATGCGTCTCCTTGTCCACTGAAGATGAAGATGCCACAATCAAATCAGGTACATGCCTAGTTAGAAAAGAAGGTGACAAACCAAGACTCTGTAAAAATTGATGTTGAACAAGATCCAAAGACAAAGATTGTTTGACAACAGTTGTGCAATGACTATCATCAAAGAGGAGAGATAACCCATCAAATGTGTCCTCCAAATATGAAATGTGAGACTCCACAAACAAGGATGTAATGTTTGATAAATAGGAATCCCAATCAGGAAGATAATGAGATACTTGTAATGAATCGCTAGATGTTATCAATAAATCACCAACATAAGATGAATGGTCCTACTGAACAATAATGATGAGAGCCTCAATCAATGAATTTGCACAATGAATCAATGAAGGTGAAGGTATGCCAACTATCTCTGATGGAGAAGAAGGAGCATCATAAGAAACCTTGAAATCCTCATATGAAGATTCAAAGCATTCAAACTCCTACATAGTAGTATGATCATAGGGTATCCTGTCTAAAAAATGAAGTGGCACAAGACAATCTAAAATAGGATCATCTGGGAATGGCTAAGTATTAGGATCTCCATATATCTACCAAATTTTAGTCCAAAGCGTATGAGGACACTCAAAATTATTAATAGCTTTCAAAATGTCATCCTCAACATGCATTGCAATAACCTCTAAGACATCATACCTTTTGCAACTCTAGGAAATTTTTTGTATACCTTTATCTGGTGGGGGAAAAAACCATACAAATGTGGCAACAATTGAAGTGATTGGAGATGGTTTATGATGTCATCTCTCCATTGTTTATAGTTCCCCATTCCAACATAATCAAAGAAGGATGAAATGAAAACCCCATAATGAACTATGATAGATCTCCAAAAATTACAAAGACATTATCCTTCAATAATAATTAAAAACTTCCAAATTTGAAGATACAACTAAAAATGAAGCCCCCCCACAAACAAAACTTCTTCAGGAGATAAGACGTCCAAGTTATGAACCAGAAAGCAAATATGCAAAAATATAAATAAATCACACTCAGGGTTGAATCTAAAAAAATTACATGAACCAAATGAAAGAGATCCTTAATGCCTTCCAAATGCAACTTGAGTCACCAAAATATAAGAAACTGGCAAAAAGTTGTGAGCTCAAAGGTCCAAAGGGGAAATTTGACTTCAATTGCCAATAATTTGTACATTGAATACCTACAATTGGCCCAAATTCAATCTACTAAACCTTGTGGATCAACTCTAACCCTTACAGTGTCAAGTATTACCTCGTGGTTAGCTTTGTGAACTTGTCATAAATTATTATTAAATGGTCTACCACGATATTTAATCAATTGAATGTTCATTGCAATAACAAGGTTAGAGTAATGAAGAATATGCCTATGTGTGTCAAATTCCTTGGAAAACCAAACATCTGATTTCTTAATAGGGTGTACCTTCTAAGCCATGTTCTTGTGACAACATACTTTATTGTATACACAATACCTTGTCAATCAGTGATTGTGGTAATCAATTTTTGTATCCCCTCTATACAACGACAAAAAAAATCGATTCCTTTTTCATTATTCTCATCAATAATAACTACATACACATGACTTGTATTTCATTGAATTCATAAATTAATTCCAAAAACTGTGTAAAATGTAATAAAATGACTTAAAATTTTGATTTTAACTAATTAATAAATCACAATACCTAGTTGCACTATGTTAGATACATGGTCAAAGTCCACCGAGACTTCCATTTGGTTCAACTGTAGTGTTTGTGGAACTTTATGTGTCAATGGGAACTAAAGGTCTACAAGACTATTCGTCAACCCACTTTGTTGACTCACAATATTCCCATACAAAATCCATACATGAACACAAATATGTAATCTCTCTTGTCTAAATAAGCAGTGTACTTGCATTTGAACTTATAAATGAGTGCAACTCACTCAATCCTATAACTATACAACAATATTGGTAGTTTGCAATATTAGATTCATTTACCAACCAAAAATATCTATAAACCATAGACTTACCTTGATTACCTGGTCCCATTATGGAGTTACACCATTGCACAATTTTTGCTACATCAATCAACTTATCACCACCTTGGTACTTCAACTCCTCTCTATCTAGAGCTCTTTTTACACATGCTCCAACACCATTATGCTCTCCCTTTCCATATCTAGCCTCAGTAAAATTCCAAAAATATTGAACACCACTTGTCACATGCATCCTAGTAAAACAATAGAACATCCTTGAATTCTTGAATTGTGACATGTAGCTATCTAACCATATGATGTGTTGATTGTATCTCATATTTCTTTTCCTTAAATTATCATATAAAATTTGAAAGCAGCCTTGCATAAACTCTATGGAATGAGTACAATCGTTGCTAATGTAGAAGTGATACTCTCTTAATATATTTTTGTCTTTCTATGTGCTATCATGTGCATGCTTGAATGCTACGTGTATAAAATAATAATCGAAATAGAGTTGCAGTACTGAGATTGCACTTCATTTTTCGGTTGCAATGTATAATTTTCAACAAAATCTACAATAGAAACAATGGTACCAAGAGGAAATGTATCCTTACATAACTTGCAATACCAGCCCAACCATCACGCTCTATGTGTATGCATTGCATACTCATAAACTATTTTATCTTGAAAACTCCTCATAAATTCAACTATAAAAAGTATCTATATTCACTAACTCACATCTCTTCAACTATTTTCCATCTTTAACCCCATATGTCATTGTCTTGTATTTTCCAAAAGTAACTAGTTTTTTTCCAATTTCATGTGTGCTCTCTAAATGTAGACATTTTAAAAAATGTTGCAAACCACCACAAGTAACACATGATCCTTTCAAAACATCTCTACATAATACACTTGAAACAAAATCTCTTGATGATTTAGGAGGGACTTGTATACTACACGAGCCTAGAAAACATCGTTAGTATGCAAAGTAACACATATATGATGATAAATATCGTAATGCATGGAAAATTCAATATGCATCCTACAAAAACATGTAATGTGTAAGTGATTTATCTTAACATAAAAAGGTTTGACCATTTCAAAAAACATTTGACTAATTCTCACCTGAGGATAACTTTGAATAAAATTTTCATAGAATTGAGTTTGTGTTATATCCAAAAAGTGTTTAGGATCCAGTTCATAATTTTGAGATACTATTCTTCTTCTACCAACATCTCTTTGATTGGGTGAAACTCTTGTGTTATCTTTCCAAAAAAAATCAATTAACACTCTTAATGCATCAACAACAACCGTCTTTACGTGGAAGTCTACCCAAAACTGCCCATTTAGAGAATTAATATTGCGATCCTCAATTATTTCATGTCTCTCAATGTCATTTAATAGTGTTCTTATACTTATTTTTAGTGACCTACTTGTTTTGGTAATCAAACGAGGTTTTTTAGTTTTATTGCTTACTATAGTTGATGTAAGAACATGTTAGGTAACATTGATATCTTTAGTGTGTGATGTTGAACCTATTGATTGATACACACTAATAATATTTCTTACAATAGTTCTTTCACCATTGGTGTTTGATGATCTTAAGCCAAGGATTCATCATAGTGTCTCTAAAATTAAGACTTTTAATCATTTCAACAAACAAACCAGCCTTTTCAAAATGTAAGTATGTGTGCAAGCGAGAAGAAGAATTTTGAACGTGTTGTGCAACGGTCGACTGCGGATGGTTTTGCCATGGTGGTTGCGCATGTGCCCTCTTTGGTCATCTCGACACTAGGGGTCTGCGGGTAACTGGAGGCTTCATCTGGTGTTGTTGTGAGGGATATAGGGGGCTCTATCCCTGGTGTTGCTACGTGGGTGGATGGCCTTGTTGCTTCTTTTGTAGGTGTTGTGTGGGATGTGGTTGGGGGCTCTCCTCCTGGTGCTGCTAGCTGCAAACATAAATCATTTTTTGATGTTGCTCAAGCCCAACCTCCTACTTCGGCTAGGGTTCATCCTTTGCCTTGTGCTAGGGCCTCTCTAGTTATGGTATATGGGCCTGAGGTTGCTGAGAATGAGGAGTATTATGTGCGGCAGGGTGTGGTTTGCATGTTTAATGACTTGTGGCCCTCCCTCCCTGATCTCCATGAATGGGTTTCTAGTGCATGAAATCCTATTGTATCGAGGTAGATTGAGCTCTACCCCAATGTTAGGGGTTTTTACTCCATCACTTTTTCTTCCCTGAAGGATCGTATAGGGTGTTGGACAAGGTGTGGATGTGGGGTGTTCATTCATTGTTCATTCGGCCTTGGTATCACTCTTTCAATCCTCTTACAAAACCTTTGAACATTAGACCTATTTGGGTTCGCCTGACGAATCTCCCAATCTAGTTTTGGGAGGATTCTTGCTTTGAAGCTATTGGCAACGCCATTGGTAGCTTTTTGAAGGTGGATTCTATGACTCGGGACCTTGGGCATACTATGATGGCTTGTATTTTAATCAATTTGGACATCTCCAAACCTCTCCATGGTGATGTGATTTTGATGGTGGACATACCTTGGATGCAACTTCTGGACTATGAGGGGCTCCCCTTTCGGTGCAAGCGTTATTTCTCTATTGTTCACCTAGCCTCTAGTTGCCCTCTTGCTTGTCGCAAGGGTGCTGCTACTTGGTGGAAGAATGCTCTCTCAGACCATCTCATGGTTGATCCCTCTGCAGATGATTCCTCTAAGGTGAGCGACCCTCCCATGTATGCCCCCTCAGTGTCGGAGCCTATCTCGACTCCTCTACTGGCCAACCCTTCTGCGAAACCTTCTAGTGTCGTTGTGCCATCGGTTCCTACTCGTCTCTCGTTGAATGATGTTGTTGATCCTTTGATTGCTCTTGTCTCCTCTTCTTCTATATCGACTCCCTCACTACGTGATGGCTCCTCATCCAAGGTGGTTGTTGTGGTTCCATTCCCCTCACCCCGCTCGTTGGATTTCAATTCTGAGCCTTCCTGGTCTGTTATGCTATGGAAGAAGAAGGGACTTCCCAAATCCAATGCCTCTGCGTGGCCTCGGGTTCAGGAGTCAGATTAGTCCCCTCTTCTGGGGTTGTCTAAGCTGTGTTTGTTGTACTACAACTGTTGGTCAACTGTCTCTGTTTGGTTTTCCTTTGGCCATTTGGGCTCTATGTGTAAAGGGTATAGCACCCTGTAAATGTTGCTTATCTTATCAAAAACAAACAATTGGCACGTTCTAGTTTCACTTGAGCTCTCAAAATAGTTTTTCCATATTTTATTAGCCTTTCTTCTACAAGTGTGATTGGGAATTTTTTTAAGCATTGGTTTCAATTTTTTTCATCTATGTCATTTACATAATTTGGTTTTTTATAAATAATTTGAGGTGTTATGATTGTGTGTGTTCTTGGTTTACATTTGGTACATTTGAATGATCATTCCTTGTCTCAATAAGTGTGATGATTGGCGCTTGTTCTTGGTTTGCATTTGGTAAATTTGATCCATCACTTATATCTTCAATAGGTGTTTTGGTATTTGACTCTACATTAATGTCAGCTGGTATAGATGATGTACCTTCTCCTCCAAATTTTCTTATTTCACGTAGTTTTTTCATGCGCTCCCTTTGTTTTTTTTCTTTTTTATATCAATTTTTTTGGGTGGTCCTGACTTCTTTCTTCCCATGGTTAATATCAATTGTTCCTAAATAAAAAATTATGGATGTATGTTAATAAATATTATAATTTGAACCAAAAAAATTTACTTAGTCAAATTACTTAAACATATATGAAATTACTTAAACATATTACTCTTCATTGACATTTAAATGATAAATTACATAATAAAGTTAACAAATTATTAATAAAATATGAAATAGTATCAAAATTGACAATAAAATATGTTATACAAACAAAAAAGAATTGAACAATTGGTTAATTGTCACATTCCAATGCATTTCAATCATTTGAAGTCAAATAAAACAAACAGATCTCTTACACAGTCAAAAAAAGATGCACTAAAAGGGGAGCATGTTGCATTGAGACCTTCAACATGACTATCATATGATTTTTTGGCTATTACGAATTCATTTAAACTAAATTAAATGCATATGTGTTGTTGATCCCTAAACCTAAGTGTTTGCACTTTGGCCTCCATTTAGAAACACCTATAGTGTAAAAAACGCGTACGTTCTTTTAACTTAACAAAACACATACATGCTTTTAACTTTATAAAAAATGCACATGCTTTGCTTAGTTTTAGGTTTAGAGGATGGATTTACCTTTACAAAACACATACATGCTTTTAACTTAACAAAAAAATGTACATTTTTTGCTTAGTTTTGGGTTTGAGCAGTGGATTTACCTTTACAAAACACATATGTGCTTTTAACTTAACAAAAAACATGTGTTTTTCTTAGTTTTGGGTTTATCATGGATTTAAATTACCAAAACCCTATGTAGTTAACCCTAACACCTGTAATCTTAACCCTAAACTCTATACCCATAACCCTAAACCCTAGATACCTTATATAATCAACCTTAAACCCTATCCCTCAACCCTCAACCCTAAACCATAGAGAGAGAGATTAGATAGAGAGAGGTAGTTCAAGGGAACTAAAGACTATACCCTATACCCTATACCATCAACCCTAAACCTTATCCATCAACCTTAAGAACTAAAGCCAATAGGTTATACCCTTAACCATATACTCAACCCTAAACCCATAAACCATAAGCCATACACCCTAAATAATAAATAATTTAGATATATTAAAGGGAGAGAGGAGAGAGAGACATGGGAGAGAGATAAAGAGCGGTGAGATATAAAGAAGAGAGGAATATAACGAGAGATGTGAGATAGAGAGAAGGGGGATCTACATAGGGATGGAGGGAGAGGTAGATAAGGAGGAATGAGGGGAGAGGTAGGAATGGGAGATAGATAAAAATCCGAGATAGAGAGATCTAGGTAGATAGTGGAGAGAGAGAGAGGTTAGATAGAGAGAAGTAGATCTAGAGGAGAGAGAAGTGAGATAGAGAATAATAGAGATGGGGAGAGTAGAGAGGGGGAATATGTGAGACTTAACCCTAAAATCTATACCCATAATACAAAACCTTATACCCTATATCGTCAATTCCCTAAACCTTATCTGTCAACCCTAGGAACTAAAGCTAATAGGTTAAACCCTTAACCATATAATCAACCCTATAACCTATACCCTCAACCCTAAACCCTAAACCCTATACAATCAACCCTAAACCTTATACCCTATACCCTCAACCCTACCTTATACCCTATACCCTCAACCCTACACCCTAAATATTATAGAATAAACCCTCGACCTCAACCCTATACCATATACCCTCTTGACCCTAAACCCTATCCCTCAACCTTGGGCCCTAAGGCCTATATAATAAAACCTCAATCATATACACTCAAACCTAAACCCTATATCATATACCCTCAACCCTATGCCCAAAAGCCTATAGGATAAACCCTCGATCCCCCATACAATCAATCCTAAATGCTATACCCTCAACCTATGTGTTTGTTATGTTAGTCCTATGCATGTGATACATAGTCACCTTGGTTCCTCATACCCTAGTGTATAGTATCAAATGCATTATAAAATTAAGATCTCTCTATATATTGTATTTAAATTATTACACTCCAAATATACCTAATCCCATCCCATCCCTTATTTCTCATCACCATCATTTTGATCTTTCCTAATCATGGATTGTATGTGCACTTTCATTCTCTATTTCTTTCACATGTCTCTACACTCAATGCATTAAGATGGCCCGGTCTTCATCTCCATCCAACTCATCTCATCATTGCATTTTCATCTTAAGTCTTTAGATTTTTTATTCTAATAATCTTATCATCATTGAATTTTGTCTGAAGTGTTTATATTTGTTATTCAAAGCATCTTATCATCATTTCATTTTTATTTGAAGTGTTTAGATTTGTTATTCTAAGAATCCTATCATCATTTCATTTTTGTCAGTGTTTAGATTTTTTTATTTTAAGCATCTTATCATCATTTCCTTTTCATCTTAAGTGTTAAGATTTATTATTCTAAGCATGTTATCATCTTACATGTTTATTACATTTCATATCCACAATATACATATACATTCTTCATTAGATATATTCTAGATTCATTTTAAACCATATGCATATCTACATTAACATTCACCTACATATGTCATAAATCCCATATACCTTACAAACATCATTATTAGTACATTGATATCATAAGCATCATTAACATAAGCCATTACTAATCATCATATAGCTTATCTCCTCAACATCCTTGATCTAGCTAATCTAGATGTCCTAGCCATTGGGTAATCTATATAGCTTTACAAAACACGTACGTGTTTTTAATTTAATAAAACATGTACATGTTTTGCTTAGTTTTGGGCTTACAATGGATTTAACTTACCAAAACCCTACACACTTAACCCTAACACCTATACACTTACCCCTAAAATATATACCCATAACCTTAAACCATAGAGACCTTAAACCGTCAACCCTAAACCCTATCCCTCAACCCTAAACCCTACACTTAACCCTAGGCCATAAAGCCTATACACTCTACCCTAGACCTCATACCTTCAACCCTAAACTCTATACTTCTAACTTGAAACCCTATACCCTATGTTGTTAGTTTGCTAAACCTTATCCCTCAACCCTAGGAACTAAAGCCAATAGGTTAAAACCTTAACCATATACTTAATCCTAAACCCTGTACACTCAACCCTAAACCCTATACCATCAATCCCCTAAACCTGATACCCTATACCCTCAACCCTAAGCCCTATCTCTCAACTCTAGGTCTTAAATCCTATAGGCTAAACCCTTAACCATATACCATATACCCTCTTGACCCTAAACCCTATCCCTCAACCTTGGACCCTAAGGCCTATATGATAAACCCTCAACCATATAAACTCAATCCTAAACCCTATATCATATACCCTCAACCCTAAACCATATCCATCAAACATAGGCCCTAAAGCCTATTGGATGAACCCTCAATCCCCCGTACACTCAATCCTAAATGTTGTACCCTCAATTTGTGTGTTTTTTGTGTTAGTCCTATGTCTGTGATACATAGTCACCTTGGTTGGTCATACCTTGGTGTATAGTATCACATGAATTATCAAATTAAGTGCTCTCTACATTGTAGTTAAATTATTGTATTCCAAATTTACACCTAATCCCATCCCATCCCTTCTTTATCATCACCATCATTTTTCTCTTTCCTAATCATGGATTATATGTGCATCTATTCATTCTATATTTCTTCCATATGTCTCTACACTTAATGTATTAAGATGGTTGCCTAGTCTTCATTTTCATCCAACTCATCTCATCATTGAATTTTCATCTTAAGTCTTTAGATTTTTTATTCTAAGCATCTTCTCATCATTGCATTTTCATCTTAAGTGTTTAAATTTGTTATTCTAAGCATCTTATTATTATTGCATTTTTGTGTGAATTTTTTATAAAAATTTTATTCAAAGCATCTTATCATTGCATTTTTATAGGAAGTATTTAGATTTTTTATTCTAAGAATATTATCATCATTTCATTTTCATCTCAAGTGTTTAGATTTGTTATTTTAAGAATCTCATCATCTTATGTGTTTATTACATTTCATATCCACAACATACATATACTTTCTTCATTAGATACATTCTAGATTTATTTTAAACCATACACATATCTACATTAACATTCACATGCATATTTCATAAATCACATACACCTTACAAACATAATTATTAGTACATTAATATCATAATCATGATTAACATAAGCCATTATTGATCATCATATAGTTGATCTCCTCGACCTCCTTGATCTAGTTGATCTCCTCAACCTCCTTGATATAGTTGATCATCTCCTTGACCTCCTTGATCTAGCTAATCTAGATGTCCCAACCCTCAGTTGATCTATATAGCTTTACAAAACATGTACATGCTTTTAACTTAAAAAAACACATGCACATTTTGCTTATTTTTAGACTTATGTAATGGATTTAACTTATCAAAACCTATGCACTTAACCCTACCACCTATACACTTAACCCTAAATTCTATACTCATAACCCTAAACCCTAGATACCCTATATTTTTAACCCTAAACCCTATACTTAGCCCTAGGTTGTAAAGTTGATACACTGTACCCTAGACCTTCTACCTTCAACCCTAAACTCTATACCCATAACCCGAAACCCTATACCCTATATCGTTAGTGCCCTAAATCTTATCCCTCAACCCTAGGAACTAAATCCAGTAGGTTAAACCCTTAACCATATACTCAACCCTAAATCCTATACCCTATACCCTAAACCATAAACCCTATACCCTCAATTCCCTAAACCTTATACCCTATACCCTCAACCCTAAACCATATCTCTCAACCCTAGGCCTTAAAGCCTATAGGCTAAACCCTCAACCCTCAACCCTATACCATATACACTCTACCCTAAACCTTATCCCTCAACCTTGGACCCTAAGGCCTATATAATAAACCCTCAACCATATACATTCAACCCTAAACCCTATATCATATACCCTCAACCATAAACCATATCCCTTAACCCTTGGCTCTAAAGCCTAAGGGATGAACCCTCGACCCTATACACTCAAGCATAAATGATGCAATCTCAACCATATACACTATATTATATACCATCAAATCTAAAACCTACACTAAGCCCTAGGTCGAGTAAAACCTATACACTTTATCATAAACCTTATACCTTCAACCCTCAAGATTTCTATACCCTCAAACCTAAACCTTATAACTCAATCTTATACTCTCAACCCTAAAACCTAAACCCTGTACCATCAACTATAAACAAGTTACACCCTATGACCTAAACCCTAATACATGAACCTTATACCCTATATATTAAACCTAAAAACCAACATTAATAATTTAACACTAAAACCTACATAATTAAATTTAATCCCTAAACCCTCAGCTCTCAACTCTCTAGATGTCATAAACCATCAAGAACATGATGATTAGAGAGATGTAGAGAGAGTTAGAGATTGAGGTGGGGGGAGAGAGATTTAGAGATTGAGGTGGGGGGAGAGAGATTTGGATAGTTAGATTCAAGAACATGATTTTTTAGTGCAGGAAAAAACACACTCACCTTTGGCATAATGCTAATATATTATACAAAGTTCTATAAGGCTAACTATACAATACATTAAGTAGATCAAAATCTAGATATATAGTGTTTATGAATTCATTATTAACAAAAGCTATCTATGGATTATTACCAAAGGTCATCCTTATGGTTTACTAAAGGGAAACCACTAAAGAGAACTAATTTACTCCAAAATGATCTTTCTACGAAAGGGGTATATATTTTTTTTTCGTAAGTGGACAATTGAACACACACTTATAATGCTTATATTAACCGATTGCTATCTTGTTTGATTTACCATTTAATGTTGACATATATATTATCGAAGTGAGAAAGTAACAATAGATTTTAGATATCAATAGTGGTACTTAAACGTGAAATTGAGATTGTGTTGATATGCCTTTGCATGTACATAAATACATAGTTTCCCACTTTTAAATTTAAACTATATATATTGTAATGCCCACTATACTTGATTACTGGAAATATTCCTTAAACAAAAATGATAAATAAGTAAATAGATTTTTTATTGAAGCTATGTTAAGAATTGAAGTTCATACTAGTTTCCTCTAAAATAAGATACTCGGTGATTTTAGTTTTATCCCCTCTTTAATAATTTTATTTTCTCTGCATGATTCATGAACCAACAATTTATTTATTTTCTTTATTTGTTTACTTGTAATTTTATAAAATACATACATGTTTTGTCTTACACAAAATACGTCCACGTTTTGGCCAGCACAAAACGCGTATGCGTTTTGGCTTGCACAAAACACATACGTATAACACGTACATGTCTTGTCCTGCACAAAATGCGTAAGTGTAACACATATGCATTTTTCCCTGCACAAAACACATACGCGACAAAATGCGTACGTGTTTTGGCTTGCACAAAAAACATACGCGAAAAAAGGCTTGCACAAAACGCGTACGCGTTTTGGCTTGCACAAAACATGTACATGAAAAAATGTGTATGCGCATACGTGTTTTGGCTTGCAAAAAACACGTACATGACAAAATGTGTACATGTTTTTGCTTGTACAAAACATGTATGTGACAAAATGCGTACACATTTTGGCTTGCACAAAACACATACACGAAAAAATGCGTACGCGTTTTAGCTTGCACAAAAAATGTATGCAGTTTGGCTTGCACAAAACACGTGTGTTTTATCTTATACTTAAGCTTGGATGACAAGCCTTAGGCTTGGATGGTTCATTTACCTCATTTTCACATATTTTTTCCTCCATTCTCATTTTTCTACTTGTTTGTCATCGGGTTTCCACATTATAAATCAAATCTTAGTAAAATTATCACCATAATTTCACACATCTTCTAAGCTTTTAAACCATTTTTTTTTAAGATTTTAACTACATTAACACATTTATTTTTAATTTCTTTCACTAATGTTTCCATAGTTATCAAAGGCATATGTATTGAATTTTTTAATAACTTTTGACCTACTTGTCCAAATTTGAAAAACATTATATAATATTTTGGGTTAACCCACAAAAGTGGTTTACAATTCCAGTGAGGAAGGAAAAGTTGCTAAAAACACCCCATGCAAAAAAAATTGGTTTTTGGGGGTTCGAGTGAACCCAAAGGGGGTTCGATAGAACCCCCTTGTAAGCGAACCCATTTAATGATGGGGCCCACCATTCCTGACAAAAGGCCAAAAGTTAAGGCTTGTGGAAAGGGGGTTCACTCGAACCCTGGTTCGAGCGAACCCCTAGGGGTTTGAGCGAACCCCCTTTTCCCCCTTCTCCCCCTTAGGCACCAAAAAAAGTCCAAAATTTTGTGCTTCGAAGTTGGGTTGAGGATGAAAATGGAGGAGACTTCATAGACCCAACTGGATGATGGTAGTCCTCAGAATGAGCTATCCAACAAATATAATTTTAATATCTTTTGGTTTTATTATGTATTTATTTTTTTAGTTTTATTAAACATAGGTTTTTCACCAAAAATCAAGCTCTTTGTTTTGCACATGTGGAAAAACATCAAATTATCAATTTTTTTTTTGAAAAATATGAGTGCACCAAATATTGAAGTCCTTGATCCAACAAATAAAAATAAAAATTGATACATACAAAAAATATTGCACGTTACACTGTCCGCCGATGTCTGAATTGTAATTGGTTTGACTTCAAAACTTGATTAAGGAAAAAATATTCAATAAAACACTATGAAACCAATTGGAAGCACTAGATATCGTAGTTGCAAATCTAAATTTGAAAAAATTAGAATTTTATCCTTCATGGAAAAAAAGTTATACATTATACAGGGAACGTCGCTCCTTAAAAATGTTGTTTACTAAAAAAACTAGTTTTCGAAGGAGATGGAAAAAGAAGTGATATCTAATTCGATAAATTTTGAAAAAAATATATTTAGAATCTACAGAAAAAATGTCACAAATCACTAGTTTACATCATCTTCAAATTCCTCATGGTTTAGCCGCTATAGGTGCCCGAAGGTAAAGATTTAGTTAGAAAAATTATTTTAGTGTCCAGTTTGGCCAAAAATTGTAAACCAGTATTGTGGGATCACCCTTTTTCTACACTTCATTATTTACACATTGGATTTTTTTAACATTTTCGGTAATTTTGGTGCAAGTTATGTGATGCACACGCTTGGTGATGGGATTTTTAGGATGCATCCACTTTGAAAAATCATAAAAAAATACTCAATAAAAAATTACAAAAAAATATACAATTTCTAGTATTCACTCTTTACTATATTTCTACCAATGGGTTTTTGAAAATACTAAATGCAACTAAAAAAATTGAGGGTTGCATGACAAACACTATGTTATGTTTTGCTAAAAAACTAGGAACAATTTTGCGTACACAAAGCATTTTGATCCTCTTAATCTTGTCTATTTTTTTTTTATAAATTAGTATTTTAGAAACTAGATTCAGAGTACTACAGTTCCGGTTCTTTTGGTATCTTCAAATTTTTGAGTGCATGAATCTCAAATTACTCCTCTAAGTTTAGGTCTAGTTGATTTCAGAATAAAAGTGGCCACTTTTGACCCCCTTTTGTAGCATCTTGGTGCACTTACCCTAAAATTAAATGTTATTAAATTATATATATATAATCAATAAAATTATTAAATTAATACATGTTCAAGGGTTACAAGATTGCGAGTTAAATTCAACACCCCAAAAGATTTGTGAGAACTCGAATAAAACTAAACATGATTTATTTTTACCACATATGCAACCTTCATAGAAATCAAACTCAAGAGCACAATCAATTAAACCTTCTACACATTTTTTAGGTTCTTGAAACCCTTCTCACCTATGTGGCTCATTCTTTGGTGCCATAACATTACCTTCTATGTAGGTAGCTTTCTCTTTGAAGCAAGAACTTTCTTAGGTACCCAAACAACATGACTAAAATAAGTACATACTCCTCTTCGCTACCGGTACCAATGGAACAAAGTGTAGCATCTACATCTCTTAGCTATAGAAATAGAGGAACTATTACATTAAATAATGTATTCATCTAGCTAAAGAAAAGTACCTACATGAAAACCTTTAGTGAAACCATATATCCTCACACAATCTTACATCATCCACTAAAGATAATATCTTGCACACCCAAATCATTCAATTTATTCATTAATAACAAGTTTTGTGACAAGTAATAAATACAGAGCATCATTGATACCCTTCACACATCATTGATAAGAACTCTTCCAAAACCAATAATATTTAGGTGAAGCCATCACAAGGTGATCCCATGAGTCAAGCAAAGAAGAAAGGAGCGTCATGCAATGATCAGGTCCTCTATTTTCACTCCAAAAAAGTGTAATTAGGTCACGATCATATTGAATGCATCTATGTGCTCAACCAAATGAACACCATATTCCACCCTGAGGGTATACAACATATTTTACAAGAGTTTTTTCACTAGTGATTTAGCTTAATAAATTTCTCCAAAATTCTTCCAAAGGGCTTGTGTAGTGTCTTTTTCATGTACATTAAGCAACACTAAATCTACCAAATAGAGTCAAATAAGACCAAATTCATTTTTTTGTTTAATATGTAACAATCTTATTTTCATGTATCAATAGGCTTAGACCTTGATATGGCATCGGGTATAGATATCTATCTACAAGCATATACTCCATCTCAAGCTTACACAACTTATAGTTAGTATTGATAATATATCCACCATTGTCCTTGATATATTCTTTCCATTTTTCTTATAACAAGATTTATTTCTACATATTCTCCCATTCAACCTAATATTAGTATTAAAAACAATGTCCCTAACACCTAGAGATATAGGTGATTAGGATTTGATGCTTGCTATACTAATTTTTATTTGAAGTATGTGCAAAAAATAAATATCTTGTAGTTATAGAAAAGGATAGACAAAGAAAATTGCTAAAATAATTTTCATTAGGAAACCATTTTGGGACGAATGTTCCACACTCCAAGAAAATACATTCATATTATTCAACAACTAAGAGGTTATACAAAAGTTCTTTATTTGCAAGTTTATGGAAAAGTCTTGATCAAGTTTATTTGCAAGTTTATTTGCAAGGTTATATAAAATAATATTTTGTAAAGATACTTCAAGTCTTGATCAAGTGCTGATGAGGTTGGAAAAAGTCAATATTTGAAGTTGTGAATACTTATGTTCTTAATTCAAAGCATGTTGGTTTGGAATTTATTGATTGGGACTCCAAGCAGCTAAAGGCTTGGTCTTCACTAGTTATTCCTTTTAAAGGTAATAGGCAGTCGAAGATAAATGTTAAGGATAGGAAAAAGATCGTTTGGACTCCCTAGGTTGTAAGATTTGTAAAATTAAATTTTGATGGTGCATCTAGGGGGAATCCCGACCAATCAGGTGTAGGGTTTGTTGTTAGAAATCATGTTGGGGACCTCTTTGGAGCAAAATAAGTTCACCTTTCTGATGGCACTAATAATCAAACAAAAGTTCAAGCTTTGCTTATTGGGTTGCAATTTGTTAAACATCTCAAATTTTCAAGAGTTCTTATTGAAGGTGACTCTTTAATCATTATAAATGCTTGTAGAAGCATAAGTTCTTCAAATTGGAAATTACAATATGTTTTGGACCAAGTTTGGGGGATTCTCAATTCTCTAGAAGCTTTTGAATTAAAATCCCATCTATAGAGAAGGAAATAATGTGTCAGATCACCTTGCAAGTTTTGGTTGCGAACAACAAGAGAGGGAGATTTCCTATGGGTTGAACTCAAACTTGTGCAATGAACCTCTTCAAGATTTGATTAATCTGGAGAAAGCTAAGCCTTCATAACCTAGATTTTTTTTAATGATGTTTTTTTGATGGTTGCAGGAGTTATGTTATTGAAGTGTTTGTATTTCAATGAATGTAACATTTCATCTGTTTTAAATGTTTGCTTTAACCTTATTTGGTGCTTATGATTTTAAGAATTTGGAGGCACAAATTCTTTTAATATAAATTTTTTAAGGATGGCGGATGGAGGCATGATTGCGAAAGGGAGTTGGTGAGATAATGATTGGATGGTATGGGTCAGGCTATGACAAGTGAGCTTTTTTCATCTGAGGTGGTGTTATAGTTGGAGGGGTTTTTTATTTTGTGTCCTCAGAGCTGGTTTGCTCATGGTTCAAGAATATGTAAGCTGCAAAAAACATCATTAATATTAATGCCTGGAGTTGGCACGTGGTACTTGCATGGTCATGCAAATCACCACTTCTTATAATGACTATATTTTGTTGATGCATGGAGAATGATGGAATTAAATGTGAAATTGCAACTAAATTTAATCATGAATTGGTTTGTGGCTTTCCATACGTGTAAAGTGTTTTTTAATCTAATTGCTAGCGCACATTTTGCAATGCTTTCTTCTCATTATAAAGCATTTGTTGTTTTCATCATTTGCTTGAGTTTCTCGTATCTTCCACATCAAAAGTAGGGTTTTGGGGGTCGAGCTTCACCGAAGGAAAGAAAATGGTGGCAATCTTTCAAGAGCTATGTTGGTAAAATTTTAGCTTCTCATCTTTGCTAAACATTTGTTAAGTTTTTTGTGATTGGATTGTATTCTCTCTATGCGACGATGGCAAATTATAGCTATTCTCTGTTTAATTTTTTGCCGACAGTGGTGAATTTAACTTTTCTCTATTTAAGCTTCTCTCATCTGGGGTGTTTAAAATTCTTTTCTAGAAAATTCAAAGTTACTGTGCCTTGTTTCTGGGCGGGAACTTTGTGTCTAGGTGATACATTGTGTGGTTTTGGTTTGTTTTGGAGTTTTCTGGTTTAGGTGGTTTCCTTCATCCTTCTCTGGATTCCGAGTTTGGTCCTATTTGAGGTTGCCAAAAGTTTGAGTTTTTTGCAAAGGGGTAGCTATGGAATATTTTATCAAGAACTTCAGGTTCCAGTGAAAATCAAAACAAGGGAAAACCCATTTTCTGAGGATATTAGGGATTATGAATTATCCTTTATTTTCAGAGTCTCTTGTCTTAACATGGTTGATAGCACTAGGGTTGTCATTGGAGAACATGTTCTTAGTCCAAGTGCATCGAGGGTACTTTTCCCATCACAAATGCTTTCTATTTTTCTGTCAAATGCTCTAGATCTTTTACAGCCATTGGATCTATTGGAGGTTATTGTTGATATAGTGGTGCATCCAAATGTGTTGGGTGAGGATGAGCTTCTTCAATGTGTGCAAGCTTATAATTTGGATAGAGGAAAAGGATTCGTAGGTGGTCGTTTTCCTAAGAAATTTCTAAAATCAAAACAATGTTACAGAGCAGCTTTTGAGGCAATGAGAAACAAATTAAAAAATGATGATCCTTGGGCTATGAAAAGAGTTCTAACTTTATTTTCAGAAGATTTGGGAAGTCCAATGCTCGACAATTTTATGGAAAAATTCTATGCTCTTTCATATTTGCTAAACCATCATGTCAGGCATGGTCGTCCACTTCAGATCTTAAATCTACAACATCAATTTGGGTCAGGTGATGAAGGACAGGGTGAGAATGATAATCTGAATGAAGGAGAGGATGATTTTTTTTTTAAAATGAATAAATTGTAGAACTAAATGCAGAACAAGATGTATAGGGAGCAAGGGCAGAAGCAAATCAAGATGTTAAAGGCTCGAGGGAAAACACAACATACATGGAAGAATAAAGGAAACCATATACATGGAGCAAAATTTTGCTGTTTAAATTTTTTTATAATATATGTCTATACATATAAAAATCCTGGGCATTCACACAGGGTATTCAGATGGTTTCTGATATATTAATATGTATAGTTGATGATGCTATTTAGGATGGTTCTAAAATAGTATTGGGTTGATGTTTTCACACAATTTTGAACAGTTTGGTTGCTCATAATCAGTACTATAATTATGATTATGTTTGTAATGTTAATTATAATATTAATACAAATAGTTAGGCCTTGGCCTTTTTCTTAAAAAAAACTAAGAGGTTAAAATACAAATCTCAAGCTATGCTTTTGCAAGAGTATCACCAACAGTTAAATCCTAGAGCAATTTTGCTAGCACGATAGTACCTACAAGTCAATCATAATGATCTATGCCATACTCCATCCTCAAGAAATAATAAATAGGGAAAATTAAAATCACAAACCACAAATCATTCAATAAAACCATCAACCGAACAATGACCCAAAAGTGACACATATTTGGCCCAAATTTCAACGCCCGAGTTTGTCATGGTATCCTCTTCTAAAAAAATTCTCTTACAACTATAGTAACTTGTCATAATATCTATCATATTTCACTCCTCAATTTGAGTGCTCCACTTTGGCATATTCAAATATATTTTATGGCTTGTCATAATTTTGGTTAAGATTCTAATGTAGCTCCCCAATAATCATGCTCTTACACATCGTAATTTAATGTCATAAGTAACTCCCATACTACAATTTCATAATGACATTAGATGCTCCTACAACCTCTTACACACATCCTAGAGTATTTGAAACATGGTCAAAAATCCCAACATAAATTAGAATGTCTTACTTCCCATTATAAGGCCAAAATACCAAAATAATAAATAAATAAAAATAATTAGCAAATCAAAACATTAGGGTGCAAGGTTGAGAAACCTTTCCCAAAACCAATATATAAAAGGATGCATGGCACATGATGGTTAGCAAGGGAAAGCATTGGTATGTGTGGTCAAAGTTGTATTTTTTAGTCATATGCTCATATGGCGTTACATTATTAGATATAATCTACTTAGAGTATTATTCCATTATCAATAGACACACACATGGTGGAGATAAGGTTGCATGTGTCATTCCCATTTTAAAAATATTCCATTTATTTCATGAAAAAACTTGTGTATTTTATGTTAACTATTAAGCATGTTAAAATTTAATCTATGGTGGGAGAAACTACAAAGTACATAGCTGGAAAGAACACAATTCTTAATTTGAAAGTGTGTATTCATCATTTAGCCACTATGTTGTGGATCAAAATATGACATGTGACCATGTGGGTTGGTCTAGAAGAAAATAACACAATTTTTTTTACAGAGTTTTCCATAAAAAATTAGGTGAGAGGCAACGTTAAGGTAAAATCTATGAAAAATACATAACTTAAGTTTGATTGAGTGGTAAGCACCATGGGGATCTAAGAACCAAAAATGGGTGTTTAGTGCTTAATTTGAAAGTTCTCGCCTAATGTTTGCACATTACTAAATAACAAAGAGGCACCTATCTCAAGAATCTCTATCAATATTTAAAAATGGTTTATGAATACACCAAAGGATTTTATGGCTATGGTGGTTGATTAAGGGTGTAGATTTCTGAAAGACCTTAAGCAATGCATTTGACCAAGCCATAAGTTTAAGGCCCTCTTAGGCATGAGGGTTTAGGCTATGTAAGTGCCCAGGTCTTAATTATAATATTCAACCTATGTGAAAAATTAGGAGCTCTTGAGGGATGTAAATCTAATAAAAATGCATTAAGACTCCACAAAGACATCAAGTATAGGACCTTTAAACATAAAGCATGGTCCTAGTGGATTATAGAAATATAATGTCTAGACATGTTATCTTATGCACAAAGAGGACTCTTGAAATCATGCTAGTAAAAAAATTAGTCGGGACACATGATACAAATAACACCAAATCCCTAAGTTCACAAACAAAAACCAATCATCAGGGTGACCTTGTAGGATGTGTATGGGAAGAAAGAAAATTTAAATATAGAGAACACTTCAAAATAAGTTTCTTGTACTTATTATTATCAAATTACATTATGAAATAGTTTTTACATTTATAACACTAGTTTGGATAGCATTACATCAATATTAAAGAAGATAAGCACATAATAACCTTCATAATTCATCTTAGTTTATCCATTAGCCAAAATTTAGTCATTTTCCTACTACATATTGGCACATAGTCATGTTGCATAAGTTCTTGTGAAGGCTAAGGTGATTTAAAGTGACACTTGTAACAACTAAATATTTCAAAAATGGACACTTTTAATTATGTTTTGATGTAAGCACATACCCTCTTTCAAAGCTTTAATTTGAGTAGAAGTAGAGAACTTGATGACAAAGGTCGACGAGTCTAGATTTACACATATAAATTATATTTTCTTAAGAGTTTTTAAGGCCTTTTCAATAAAACCATCTTGAACATATCTTACAATCATGACATTTCATGAAATCACATTTATTTAAGGCATTTTGTCAATATATTCACATGCCTTGTCTACACTATTATGTTTTACATGTTGGCATATGGCTTCTAGTGTTGTCATTGATGGCAACTGAAGTTATTTCTATGGTCCACAGAATAGAATCTGGTCATACCAAAAGATAAAGTGAACTACAATGTATTACCGACATAATGCTTGAAGAACATGGTATCCGATTAGTTAGTAAATATGTCTACTTCATTGGATCATCTTTTTGAGTTTTGGGTCCCCAAGATAGTTTGTTAAGCGTGTGTATTATCTTATTACTAAATTTTGTGATGTTGCACTAGTCGTTGTACGAGCTAGGAGGTCCGGTAGGATGTTTTCTGTTTATTTGCTCATTGTGGCCGACTCAGTGAATGTGGCATGTTGTGGATGTGTAAAGAGTAATTATTTAAAATGTCTTTATGTTCAAACATTTAGTTTTGGGTCCAAGCTATGTCGTGGCCGACTTGTATGAATGTGCATAAAAAATTGTTCATGATTTGGGCTGACAGTTGATAATATTTCCAAGTTTTATTAAGGCCGACCTATAGCAAATTTATTTCTAGATGTGGATATATATAAGAGATTTAATATATCATTCAGTGTGTGAGAAAGAAATATAGTGGTGTGTTACAATCATCAGGAAGAGTGATTAGGCGATTATGCATAGTTCCACTTGTGCATTAAGATTTTTGCAGTGCGAGTTGTATAGAGCAGAGCAGAATTGTTGAATCAGTTAGAAGGAAAGAAGATTGTGTAGAAAGCTTAACCAAAACTATAATCAGGCATTGTAGATGCTATTTTATTAGTTCTCTCTTTTGGATCTATTCCAAATCATTGTCGGGTAGTGAGCCCATCCATTTTGAGCAGTGAGCTCTAGGCAGTGAGCTTGAATGCAAGTGCATTCCCATTTTGTACTATTCCTTTTGAGTATACTCATATTATATTGTGGATTGGCCATCCACCATGGTTTTTCCCTTAATAGGGTTTCCACGTAAAAAAATCCTGGTGTTATGGTGTTGTGATTGCTTTCTTTTTGTTCATGCATATTTCCTTTATTGAATGGTTAAGTAAGTTAAAAATAGAATAATAAAGTTAAATTTCTTCACAACACTGATTCACCCCCCCTCTCAGTGTTGCTTGTTTCCAACAATTGGTATCAGATCTAGTTCCTTGGAAGAAGTCTTACAGCTTGGGGAGATCTTGGAAGGTGTTCTTCAATGGATACAAGCAGTCTTCAACAACAACTTATGGTGGCCCTAGATAATCTTGACCAATCAAAATATGAGAACCTGGAATTGCAAGAAAGTATTGAGAATGCAGAAAAATTCATCCAGTCATTAAAATACAAAATCAATGAATCAAGGGAGAAAAGAAAGGAATTATGTGGTTAGCTCACGTAGAAGAACAAGAGCATGGAAGATGAACAACTCAATCATGCCCTAAAAGAGAAAATAGAAGAATGTGAAAAGTTTTCTAGAGAGAATGTTGCCTTGAAGCATGAGATGGAATCTATCATGATGAGAATGACCAAGGAGATTGAGGATAGAAAGAAGAATGAAGAAAAACTTGTACAATATTTGAAAGAGAAATCTAAACAATGTAGTCGACTGGACAATGAATTGGAACAATACAAGAACAATGAAGAAGTGCTTGAAAAGCAACTTGATGATCTCATAAATGAACTTGCTGCTGAAAATTAGTATAAGGAGAAATTTAAAGCAAGTTCAACCAAACTTGATGAAATAATGAAAGGTCAGAAGACTGATGGTGACAAGTGAGGTCTTGGATATGAAGAAGGAGAAAGTTTCGAATCTGGACAAAGGAATTTCGGACAAGGAAGATTCTGACAAGGAAATCAGATGAATGGAGCTAGAAAAAATTCGGTAAGGCAACCAAATGCTCAAAAATTTAATGGCTATTGTTATGTTTGCAAAAAATTTGGTCATATGGCTTCTCAGTTTAGGAGTAGAATGAATACAAGTAGACCATCATTCTCAGGTCAGTGCTTTAATTGCTATAAGTATGGTCACAAGTCAAGTGAATGCAGAATTGTGATAAATAAATTTCATAGAGATGTCAGATGCTATGCATGCAATAGATTTGGACATATTGCTAACCAATGCAAATCCTAGACAAAGTCAGTGGAACAAATGGCTTGGAAAGATAAGTGTTGTGTGCTACAACTGCAACAAATTTGGCTAGATTGCTAGATTTTGTTGGAATAGAAGAGGTCTGGTAAAATAGAACATGCAATAAGATGTTAAAGGGAAAGGAAAAGTCACTACTAATGTGATAAAAAAGAAAATACATAAGAAATGGGTGAAGAAGAATCCCTCTGTAGAAGGAAGTGCGCCAACACCAGAAGCAACTTTTGGTAATACATCAGGGAATTAATTTTAAGCCTCTGGCATAAGGGGGAGCTATCAAGAAAAACTTTTAAACCCCCTGTAGGTGATTGGTACTGGAATCTAGATGATTCAAGTAGGAGAGTTGATACTTTTCAGATGTTGTTTAACAAATTAGAGGCATTATTGAAGAATATTGGAGATCTACAGAAGAATCATTTGTCTCTATACTTGAGAGACAAAAAATCAGATGACCTAGGGTTAAGGCATTTATTGCGACAAAAGGGTTAGTTGTGCAAGTGATAAAAAGCCATTTTTACCTTTCATTTGTCACTTTTCATATTGAAGGAAAGTAGTTTGAAGAGCCCTGGAGTTAACCTTGTTGAAACTCAAAGGCGAACGAACTCTGATCTGATAGGAAGGTATTTTTTGAAAAGCTTGTGAATTTATGAAATTGCAATCATGTCCACTCCTCTAGTAGTCAAAGTAAAGGATAGGCCACATCCAAAATTCAAATGGAATCCTTATAATTCCATTGAGACCGACCCCTTAGGAGCATTTTCATCAGTATCGTACAGAGTCTTACACATCAAGGATATTAGGGCTTATGTGCATGCAAATATTGAAGATTTGGGAAGCTCTCATTTGATGAATTTGTACTCTCATCATATAATTCAAGAAGATTTTATTGCAAAGCCAAAATTTAAAACCCTAGAGGATAATAAATTTGTGCAATTTGTGAAATTTCCCATATTTGAAGAAGATGAATGGGTTCAATATGTGTTGAGTCGTGTTCATGATGAATTCATGTGGTTGGATGTGTCGTTCAAAATCACAAAATAGGCTATATGTGCGGTTACTAGTTTGAATTCCACTGGTAGACTTCTAGTTCTAAAGTCCGTAAAGAATGATAAGGTTACTAAAGTGACAGGTTCACATGGGACATGAGGGAAATGACAATAGATGACATTGTTGCAGTAGATGTAAAATTCACATCAATGGTTATCGGCTATAAGATTTATCACTCAATCTGGGAGAACTCTGTATCCACTACAAATATCTATGCAGCATATGAAATGGTAAAATAGAATATAGACTATGTCTTGTGTGAATTGCTTAGAAGCCAGTTATTGGAGAATTTTGGAAAAATCAAGAAGGATAAGAAAAATACATTCAAATACGACAACCTGCTGCTATGTTTGTTTTTCTACTTTTCGGGTGAGGTTCTGAGAGTTGGTAAAGTACAATAGCATAATGATGTGCCAGTAGTTGTTCAAATAAGGAATATGTTATCTGGTATGGGTGATCATCAGACCCAGATATTGTTCTCTAGGGATACTTCAAAAATTTCTAGAATATGATGCATGCCAAGGAGAGAATCCCTACTTCAATAGTGGAACAATATAAAGACTCTATTTGCTTCATGGTAGACATTGACCAGTGTCATATGGAAGCTGCTAATCCTAGAAAAATTTGGATCATGCCCATGGGATATGAAGTAGAGGAGACTGTTATGAAGATATACGCATAACACTTGCTGAATTCACCTTTGGATCAGGGAGAAGAGAGGTTTGGAACATACGTAGAGAAGAGTATGCAGGTTCATGAAGAATTGAGGAAACTAGTAATAGTTAGAAGGGTAAGAAAAGAGACATAAGCTTTTGCAGAAAGAATGGGCTTACCTATAGAAGCCTTGAAAGAAGCAAGAAGGAGAAAAGATGAGGTAGAAGCAGCAAAAGAGAAAGAAAAAACAAAGTCTGCTAGTCCTAGTGCATCCTCTACTCGCACCAGATCTGTAAGGAGTTCCCCTACAACCAAGCCTGCTCAAGACAAGCCTTCTGGTAAAAGGAAGAAGAACAAAAGTACAAGAACATATAAGCCTGTTTGAGAAGATGAGGAAACTGAATTAGAAGAAGTCTTAAGAGAAGTAAAATCCACCAAAACTTAGGTTGTCAAGTTAAACAAGAGCAAATCTTCCAGCAAAGAAGAAAAGGAAAAGAAGCTAAAGTTGATAAAACTGGTATGTCAGTTGATGAAGTTGTGAATGCAGCTGTCAAGGACAGAAAACTCAAGCCCCTCTATGAATTATAGGAAACCTTTGATGAATCAGGTCAAATAGTTCTAGAAGAAGCTATAATAAAACATATGAGCATTTTTAATAAAGTTCTTGTTGAGATTATGTATGGCTTACCCCAGAATTTGTATGATATTTTGGAGTCTAGAAGGTTAAGTGCTAAACCTGAAGAGGAGGATCTGAGGAAAAGAGTTCTTATTGATTTATGCCTAGAATGTCAATTAAAGAAATGGATTCACTCCTTCAAAAAGATAAAAATAATTTCAAGAGCAAGACAATGGTAAATAAACTCATGATTGGTGAAACCGATTTTGTTGTTAGTGAAACTAAGGAAATCCTGGAGGAATTTCTGTCAAGAAATAAGATCAACATTAAGGAAATCAATACTAAAAATGTTCAAGAAAATGAAGAAGTGAAGGTAAATGTAGATGAAGAAGAGAATGTGAATGATGATAATATGAATGTATCTGATCCTCCAGAATTTGAGGATATTTTGATTCCTCCAAATGTGGAAAACACAGAGACAACTATGGAAACTAAAGTCCCTAAGGTGGTGCTAGCTGAGGAGAAGAAGGTGCATATTGAAAATACTAAAGTGCCTAAAGTCACTGAAGAACCCAAAGCTGAAGAAGAAAAAGTTTAGGAAATCAGAGTGGAGGCAAGAGACACTACCAAGGCTATGAAGAGATCTATGATGGAGCAACAGGAAGATATTGATCCTGAATTGGATGAAAGTTCAATCAACTTATCTACTCTTTCTCCAATTCAGATGATGAAAGTTGCATCAATTGCTCAAGCCAAAGCCAGTGAGAAGATCCCGAAGTATCACATAGAAGATTTTGAATTACTAAGCCTTGCATTAGGAGTTTTACATAAATTGATGTAAACTCATGTCATGGATCCTTTAGGTTCCTCCTCCGGCGAGCTAAAGAAGCTCATAAATGTTGTAAGTACTCAATTTGAGTCTCTTGAAAAATCTATTGAGGATAAAGTGCAAAAGGAGTTTAATAGAAGAAGACTTAGTCAGCTGAAGGCAGTGATTGCAAAGGATAAAATTCTACTAGCTACTTGCATAGAGAACACTAAAGGTTCTATATCTAAACCTGGAAAAGCCTATAAATCTTGTTTAGTTATGTCTAAGTTTATTGAAGGTAATGAGAAAAAGGTGAAGGATTTGGAAAATCAATTAGCTACCATTTCTACTACTTTTTATCTGTTAGTTGGTGATGTGGTTCAGCAAGAAGGTCAAGTAATAACCCTACTTGAAAAAATTAGATGTTTAAAGAATGAAAATGACAGAATTGTTGGGAGAGTTTGTGAACTTAGGGGACTAATTTGTCCAAAGATTGAGATAATGAATAGTGCTTTGAAGGAAGCGAAAGTTGTTGAAGTAGTTAGTGATCTGGAGAATCTTGAAACTGTAGAAGCTCAATCATATTTGATGTGTGGCCACATAACAGTTTTGGAAAGTCTCAAAAAGGTCTGTGATGACAACTTAAGAGTGTTGAAGGAAGATTTTGCAAATGTTCAAATCTTTGAAAGTTATAGAGTTTTGGAATTTTGTTCCAGTTTCCCCTATTTTTTTCATTGATGTCAAAGGGGGAGAGAGTGCAGTGAAAAATTCCTTGACACTTTAAGGGGGAGCAGTGTTTTGAAATTTTGAATTTTGGTAGTATACCTACTAGTTTCGACACTTAGTCATTTTTCACTAAGTGTTGCCATCAATTCCAAAGGGGGAGGTTGTTGGCATATGGCTTCTAGTGTTGTCATTGATGGAAATTGAAGTAATTTCTATGGTCCACAGAATAGAATATGGTCACACCAACAGATAAAGTGAAGTACAATGTATTACTGAAAAAATGCTTGAAGAACAGGGTATCCAATCAATTAGTAAATCTATCTACTTCACCGGATCATCTTTTTGATTTGTGGATCCCCAGGATAGTTTGTTAAGCATGTGTATTATCTTATTACTGAATTTTGTGATGTTACACTAGTCGTTGTACGAGCTAGGAGGTCTGGTAGGATGTTTTCTGTTTATTTTCTCATTATGGCCAACTCAGTGAATTTGGCGTGTTGTGGATGTGTAAAGAGTAATTATTTAAAAAAAAATTATGTTCAAACATTTAGTTTTGTGTTCAAGCTATTTCGTGGCCGACTTGTATGGATGTGCATCAAAAATTGTTCATGATTTGGGCTGACAGTTGATAATATTTCCAAGTTTTATTAAGGCCGACCTATATAAACTTTATTTCTAGATGCAGATATATATAAGAGATTCAATATATCATTCAGTGTGTGAGAAAGAAATATAGTGGTGTGTTGCGATCATCAGGAAGAGAGATTAGGTGATTATGCATAGTTCCACTTGTGCATTAATATTTTTGTAGTGTGAGTTGTATAGAGCAGAGCAAATTGTTGAATCAGTCAGAAGGACAAAAGATTGTGTACAGAGCTTAACCGGAACTGTAATCAGGCATTGTAGATGCTATTTTATTAGTTCTATCTTTTTAATCTATTCCAAATCATTGTAGGGCAATGAGCCCATCCATTTTGAGCAGTGAGCTCTAAGCAGTGAGCCTTAATGCAAGTGCATTCCCATTTTGTACTATTCCTTTTGAGTATACTCATATTATATTACAGATTGGCCATCCACTGTGGTTTTTCCCTTAACAAGGTTTCCATGTAAAAAAATCCTAGTGTTATGATGTTGTGATTTCTTTCTTTTTGTTCATGCATATTTCCTTTGTTGAATGGTTAAGTTAAAAACAAAATAATAAAGTTAAATTTCTGCACAACACTGATTCACCCCCCCTCTCAGTGTTTCCAACATTACATACATGTATACTAGGGTACTTGCAATTACACCATTTGATAGAAATTCACCTTCCTTTATGCTTTGATGGATGTCCATACCAAAGATTGTCAAGTTTGGATTTCCACCTACCAATTGCATTTTCTTGAAAGACATTCTTAAGAACTCCTTGAAGTTACACAAACTTCAAAATATGAAAGGTATAAAATAAATCATGCCTTGTCCATGGTTTTTCATTTTACATAAATGTCTACTAGGATATAAGAAACTACAAATTTTGACAAAATTCCTCTATCATTTATGCTTTGATGGATGTCTATACCCTATACTAAAGCTTGCATCTCGACACAAGAAAGTAGGATGCAGACAAAAGTTATGAAATTTAGCTTTACACCTAGTAGTTACATTTGCTTGAAATTTTGTAAAGTCTTCATAGAAAATCTATGATGTGCATATCCTACTTGATCATACCATTTCATAAGACCACATTTTTTGAGGCATTATGTCAACTAGTTCACTACCTTGTCTATGCTTCCATGTTTTATATATATGTCTACCAAATCATTTCCAACTATAACATTTAATAAAAAATCCCTTCCATTATGCTTCAATTGATGTCCATACCTTATTCCAAAGCATCCATTTTATTGTAGAGATGTTGGCAAGGATTATGGAACTTGTCTTTACACTTGTCAATTGCATTTGCTTAAAAGTTTCTAAAATCTATTTGACAAATTTATTTTGTGCATATACTACAATCATTACATCAAGATACATAACTAGAATAACAACAAAATTTGGAATAACAACATGATTGTGTTAGCAAAAAACTATTAAAGAGACAACATACAAAATCAATAAAAATAGAAAACAAATAAAATGTATAATCTACATAGAAAATTTTAGTGACTATAAAATATTTGTTTACATGTGTAGACACCTAAATTTGGACACTTCATTTATCCAAATTTACTGTTTTTCATCTAAACATCCCTTTATCTGCATTAATTAAGTAATATCACTATTATTTAATTAATACCTCTAAAGTTCTTCTAATCCCTAAGGTATCTAGTTAAATAATTAAATACCTTACCTCTTTAATTACCTTTTCATCAAATGAATTAAATAAATATGACATTTATTTAATTCTTCATATGTCAAATCTTCCATCATTTTTATCTAATCCTAATCCATCTTTTAACCCCATCATTAGAGATGTGCACATGCCTAATCCTTGATTAGGATGTGTCACATCCTCCAACTTTTGC
Source organism: Sequoia sempervirens (assembly GCA_007258455.2). Lineage (NCBI taxonomy): Eukaryota > Viridiplantae > Streptophyta > Pinopsida > Cupressales > Cupressaceae > Sequoia > Sequoia sempervirens. Next base: position 80,232 of record VDFB02290605.1, on the reverse strand, counting down.
AAGTTGACCTCTAATTCCCCTTAACCATCTAACCCTCTTCTAATCATATTTAATTTATGGTTAAGATGTGCACACCCCTAATCATCATTAGGGTCACATCCCCCACAATCTCCTACTTGCCTCCAATATGTCATTAATTTGTCTAATCAGGTACTTGCACAACCTTAATCACTTAATTAGGTCAACCTAATCTCCATGTCATTTATGGAATGTGTCCTAAGTCAACCCTATTAAATGCTTTCTCCTTTTGGAGAAGAAACCCCTTTCCCCATTTGAATTTTTAATTCACATTTAATCCCCTAATGCATTTCAAAGAATTTTAAATTCTTTTTCTCATTCCCATGTGGATATTTGAGAAATTTTTAATTCCTCACATGTCCTCTCACCCACATGTGGACAAGGACCTCCTTTATGAGGAGATCTTGTCCAAATCTCAAGGTACTATGTAGTACCTCTATGTCATGTCCACATCATCTTTTACAAGCCATTTCACATGCCACATGTCAAGATGTGAGGGCATGTGAGTTCTCAACTCACCATATCCCTACATCTTGGCCTTGTTGGTTTAATCTCAACCGTCCATTTCTCTAGAGAATTAAAAATTCTCTATAAATACCCCCTCTTTTCTCTCACTTTGGAGAGAGATCATTGTGCTACCCAAACTCTTGCAAATTTTCAACTTGAGCCATACTTAGCCAAAATACTTGCACTTGCATCCATTCTCACCTATTTTCCATCCATATTGCATCTCAATCATATATATTTTGCCATCAAGAGGAGCATATATCACGTCAACAATCGAAGGGCCAACCAAAAGAACCACTCAACAAGGTAAAATGTTCCATTTTGTTTTGTTAAGCTAATCATTTTCCCAATCTTGAGGTGTTGGTGTTTAGGTGGTTTCTTGCATATTTTGTGTTGCTGCTCGTTTTTGGGACCACATTTTCACCCGATCACAACATGATTATATTCATTTACCGGTGTGCAATGCGTATGCCAAAGAGGTGTGGGAGCTCAAATAGGGAATATTATGGTCTTTTTTTTGCATCCATTTGTGTAGTACATGAGGTCAATTAGTAGGTCATTTAGAAATTGATGTTATTTGTGCAACAAATGTCTCAATGAAGAGGTGATATCTTTAAATCAACTATGCATCTATTTATATGGATCCAAACATGAGTAAAATAGAACATCTAAATCAGAAAGATAATCACGCTTCATTACCAACAGACTCGTGTTATGTTTGCAATAGGGAGAGACAGAGACAGAGACAGAGAAGTAGATATGGAGAGAGTGTCACGTCTCGAACTCTGATGCTTCTTGCTTTTGGATTTTTTTGGATTTGATATATGACTGAATGTGTGTGGTAGAGTAAATAATACATAATATGTTGTTTTTGGTGTAATGAAATATGAAAATGTTTCCTTTAATTTTGAAAAGTTGAAAAGTACTGAATATGGTTTACTTTGAAATTGAAGCAAAATAGAATAGTAATACTTGAATTAATGCATTATATTGTTTTGATTTGGATTTTATCTGGATACTAATTTATTAATGGGTTTCCGAGTGTACTTGAGCTGCAAGTTATCGAAGACCAAGGGTGTGATTAAGGAGAGGAGGTTAGCTTCTTGGCAAGGTCAAGCAAGAATGGATCTCTTGATCACACACAAACACCTAGAATCATGTAGATGCATTTAGAATTAAATTAGGTTGACTGTTTTATTATTTGCAAATTTTATAATGTTTAATCAAATTAATTAAATTATGAAATAAAAGCGTAAAAGGATAAAAGAGTAATTTTAGTTCAATTAAATATTTCAATATGTTCAATTAAATGTTTCAATATGCAATTAAATGATAAAGCTTTGTTATTTTGAATAACTATTTTTATTTCCAATTAAATAAAAATTCCTTATTATTTATTTTGAATAAATAATTGATTTGTAATTAAATAATATTTCTTTATTGCTTAGTAAAGATAAATATTTCTTTGCAATTTGGAAATGGTATTTTCTAGTTGCTTACGTAAGATAAGTATTTAGTTGCAACTAAAATGGAATTTCTTCTTTATTATTATTTATCAAGGAAAATAACATGCATAGAAATAAATTTTATTTTTATTTTCTTCTTTTCAAGATTAGGTTTTGCAAAACAAAAGAAAACTTTAAAAAGAGGAAATTGATAATGGGAAAGCACACAACCGTTTGATAATATTCTTGAATTGCTCTGCAAAATAACTAAAAATGGCTACCAAATAGAAGTTTTAGATTTCAGTAGATTAAAAGTAGTAGAAATAAGAAGATAAATACAGGGAAAAGGAAAGGAGAGGAAGATTCTTCAGAAAGCAAATTCCAAGGAAAGTGAAAACGGGAGAAGAAGAAGAAGGGAATTTCAACTTGAGGCAATTTTTCCAGGTTTTTAATTCTCTTCCAATGAAATTATTTTTTAAAGTGTGTGGAAGATTGTTTGTATTGTTGAAAGATTGAATTCATTTTTGAAAACTACTATGTATTATCTCTGTACTTGAAGTGCTTGTTGTGCAAAATTTACTAGTAGTTGTGAAATTTGGTACAATCTCCTAATCATTTATATATATATATATATATATATATATATATATATATATATATATATATATATATATATATATATATATATATATATATATATATATATATATTTACATATAATTTTGCAAACTCAGATTGAATAATTTATGCCTAGATTGGGATTTTCTATGTGATTCTTAGATTGAAATCTTGGTACAGATTGTGTAAATGTTATATATATATATATATATATATTTATATACATACACTAAACTGTATATGTATATATATACATATATTTAAATAAATACATAATAAGTATATCAAAATTTATATATATGATAAATTGAAATCAAATTGCAGTGTGTTGATGATTGCTAGATTGGTTGTTAGCTAAAAATTTGAAGATAAAAACTAAACTGTGGGGCTTTCCCCAGCTGTGCCCTCCCCAATGTGAGATTTGGGATATCTTCCATGTGACCAATTAGATACGAATTAATGCATACATATATACATATAATATATATATACATATATGTATATATATATATGTATATATATATATGTATTATATATGAGTATATAATTGTATATTGTCTGAGATATATAAGTATGAGAACCAATAATTCCACCTGTATGTATCTCGGTTTATACCTGTAGTATAATTGTTTGATTTCAAATGATTAACTTAATGAAAACCACACTTTATTCTTGCATTGATTTTTTTTTGAGTATGTATGTTGATATATATATCGATACCCATTTTGGATATGAATAACTATATATATATATATATTTGTTCTTATTTGAGATTACACAAGCTCTGAGATGGGAAATGAATAGTTTTGAATTGGGTTGGGAATAATTAGAATTTCTACTGTATGTTGATAAGATTTCATGTTAGTATTGATTTAATTCTGAAATTTGGTGTAATGTATTCTTTATATATATATATATATGTGTGTGTGTGTGTGTGTGTATACTAAAATAATATATGGGAAAAATGTAATTTTTGAAAATGCATATATTGCTGATTAGAGAGGATTTTGTTTTTTTTCAAATTTACATAAATCAGTTATTTAGACAAAATCAATCAAATAGAGATAGAATGTTGGATATTTAACACGCACGTAGAAATGAACACATATGATTATACTTGCTTTATTTTATTGGAATGTAAAAATAATGGTTGGTAAATAATTCATAGTAAATTGTAAAACTAGCTACGAGATGTTTTCTCTTTTGTTAAATTATGGTTCTTATGCAAATCAGTTCGAAAACTTGGAAATAAAATGTGTTTTATGATAGAATGCTTAAATGTGTGAATGCATATTTTGAATAAAATTTATGTGGGAAATGCATTATATGATTTCTTTATGAGAAACTTCCAGGACGGGATGCCGAATGTGGGCACACAGAGATGGTAGTTTTTCCTTTTCATAAACTACCATTTTATGTTTTAATGCTTGGCCAAGGAAATGTACCATTGAAATAGATGGATTAATTAAAAATCCTAGAATTTATATATGTCTCTGTCACATCTTGTATGCAAGAAATATGTTTTTCTAGTATAGGAATGCATATAGGCATTAGGCATGCATCGAGAGTTCCCTCCTACTTTATTGTTCTACGTTGCTAGGCTCCTTGTGTAGGGCTGAGGTTTTCTTCAAGTTAGGAAGGACCTGAGGAAGTCATGTACTTCATGGTTGGGCAGAAAAGGTGCCTTAATAACACTCTTGGCCTCAACTTGCAAGAAGACTAGTGGTGTCAAGGCGGTTGAGGATCAGAGAATCTTTATGCTATGGATGCACACTTGTATTACTTTGTATGGCTTACATAGCCCATTTGTAAATGTAACTTTACTTTGAGATGTATTGATGTAACATTGAAATAGATGTTTTGATGAAATTTGATGCAACATTGAAATATATGTATTGATGAAAGCTCATTGATGTGGCATGGAAATAGATGTATTCATGTAAGATTCTTGATGTAACCTTGAAATGGATGTGTTGTATTCCATTTAGATACATGAAATGAA